>JAPDSC010071898.1:10941-34048 GCA_026290005.1 Latrodectus geometricus
CGCTGAGTTACTTTTCCACCTTTAAACAACCACCTGCCAGAAGACACTTTACAATGTATGAGCACACAAAACTAAAACAGAAACGAAATTTGTTTTTTTACCTTCATTTGCATTTATTGGGATGAATAAATGATTTTTTCTTTTTCGTTCATTTATTTGCGTGAGCGACGTTATTTGTGAAAGAAAAAGAGAAAAATAGGTGACGGAAAAATACTTGTAATATCTAGAAAGAAATTGGTTCTTTAAAAAAAATAAATAAATAAGGCTTCCTTAAAATTTCTTCAGTCGCACATTTTCCTTTTCATGTAGGAGTTAAGATGAAGTCAACTGAAACACAGTGGGAAAAATAAATAAAAAAGCGATATGTGAACTTTAGGAAATAACACGAGCATGCACCATATCATTAAAATTTTCCTAAGAGAAATAGAAATTCTCTTTTTTGTTTATTTTGTTCTATCTCCTTTCCTTTTCATGGCAGGTTTTATTTTAAATAAAATTCGTTAAATTTTCTTTTCTTTTTTTGGAATGATTAATTTATTTGCTAGTTTCAGCGCAAAGAATTAAACCGATGAATTTGCGATTTCACGAATTGTTCTTTTTACAAAAACAGAATAGAGATCACGTTAATTTCTGATAAAACAAATAAACATTTTTTTTTTATTTATTTGGAAATATTTGGTTAGGAATCTACCTGAAACTTTCACACTATAGTATTTATTTTGCAGTTTTTTATCACTCCTTTGATTTGAATACATATATTTCAAAAAATATTTTCTATAAAAGGTAAAAAAAAAAAAAATCAAAGGTCAAAGAATCAAATCATATTCTTTTTGAAAAAGAGTAAAAAAATATAATAACTGGCTACTTTGCAAGAACTACATCGTTATTTAATTTTTTAACAAACAAAATTATAATAATATGAGTATATACACTTACATACATATATACATAAAGACAGACATATATGTATATACAGACAGACAGATATATACATCAAATAAAAAAAAATTTCTAATGAAATATAGAGCAGTAGAAAATTCTATTTAGATACGAAATTATTTAATAATGATATCAGCACTTCTTTCAACTACGTTCCAATGCATTTCCGATCAGCAGCGTGATAGAAAAATCGAAAACACATTCGCTACAAAGGGGCAATATAATATATATTTTTCCAAAATTCAAACCAAACAATGAATATCATTATTTTTAGAAGAATTACATAGTGGAAATATTGAAAGAAAATTATTTTATTGAAAAAATTTGAATATAATTGATATTTTTCTCTTTCTCCAGCAGTTTTGAACGGAAAACAATTTTAAGGGGGAAGGAACAACACATCTCCATTATTGAAGCAAACAAAATACCGGAAAAGTGTGCATCATGACATACACAACATCTCTATATATTCAGATCTGTATTAATTTTAATTTAAAATAATAATAAGCCTAGTAATCAAAATTTCAAAATAAATGTATTAAAATGAAATAATACATAGGAAAGTAAGTTATATAATATTTAATTAGATATAACATAATGTCTCTGCAAAATCAATCACACTTGCAAGCAATTAATAGGTGTTAATATTTTGTTGTGTGAGAAAAATTAAGAAATTTCCACACATTTTTAATTTCAGAAAGTTTTATTTCAAGCCAACGTCAGTCGTTAATAAAACACAAAAATATAATTTAAAATATACTATGCGATTTTTCCTATTAACATCAGAAAAGTTTAATAAATCCAAAAGAGAAAATGGAAAAAGAAAATCACTTCAAAGATAGAAAAATTCATTTCTTACACAAATAACTCAAAATCTTTTTCACGCGCTAATAAAATAAGATAATTTAAAATTTACAGTATTTTCTAAAAGGAAAGAAAGTAACAGCATCACATTCTAAGATAAAAAAAAAAATTAAAAATAAACTAAATATCAGCAATACCTAGTACACCTTATTACAAAATGCATTGTTTATGAAAACGAAATTGAATTTTCCTAGTTGAGAGCTTTAACGACAAAGGTAACAAGCAAAAAATAAATAAATAATAATAAAGAAATAAAACGGCACACACCCTATTAAGATGCATTTCCCAAGTTTGGCTAATGAGACGTCAAATTGAATTAGTCCATTTTGCTTTTAAATTAATTTAGCGCGCGCCGATACCCCTTCAAGGTCTTAGAAGTAAAAAAAATAATGAAAATTCTGATAAAGACACCAATTTTCGTGAACGTGTAATTGAATTCCGGCTTTGGGGATGGAGCATGTCGCCCAGAATGACAAAAGAGTTTTGAGAAAAGTTGTGGTTCTTTTTTTCTTTTTATCGTTTGCTTTTCTCTTATTAAAATAAGCCGGCCCAGCATCGAAAAGTCGGAGAAAGAAATAAATCAAGGTGCTGCACTAATGAAGGCATGTAAGAACAAATTACTGTAAAAATACGACGTCGTTCATTTGTCTTACGGTTTTTTTATCCCATAGTTGCACCCTGCTGACTTTCCGTGTTTTCAATGGCTATTGATCTACCGGAACAAATGGTTGAGATGTTTTTAATTTTATTTTTTTTTATCGTTTGAATTATGGGATTGCACAGGAAAACGATTTGCGATTCATTGGCTTTATTTTTAACGTCTAAAAAAGAATTGGCTATCTTTAAAAATCGTTTTATTTAGCAATTAGCTTAAATATATTGTTAGACAAATCCCATGAATTTTAAGGGATGTTTAAAAATAGAAACTATTCTTTTTTAGGAACTTTTTATTATATGAATTAAATATTTATTAATCTTTATTTTTTAATTAGCTTGGAAAAATGTTTTTTCGGGAAATTGCGATGTATCGAAAATAAATTATGAGTTTTAAAAACATAAGAAATAGTTTGTATTTAAAAAAAGACTTATTTCAAAATTTTATTCTTTAAGGCTATTCCTGGAAACTTTGAATAAATTTAAAAACAAAAATAATTCAATCTTATAAAAGTAATAATAATTATAAAGATTTTTTAATACTACGTTTTCCATTAACAACTTTTATTCCGCAAATTGTTAAAAATGTTAAAACGCCTGTCGTTTCAGTAAAGAATAAAGTAAATAAATTTTGTCCATACTAGAAATTATATATATATTGATTTTATACATTGAACAAAATAGTTCTTAAAACACTTATGTGGAAAGTATGACGTGCTTAGTGATCGAACATTTTTGATCAAGTTTACAAGAACAGTACAGTTTTTCTTGCAAAAAGAAAAGTGAAATATTTTATCATAGATCAACATGTAGTTAGACTTCCAGCTTCTAATCAAAAATCGATTTAATTTTTGCGTTCAGGTGGCACAAATGTTATTAAAAAGACGGTGGCAGCGTCACTAAGTGGATCGAATCATAAATTTTATTATTTTATTTCTATTCAACTTTTAAATTGGAATTTTATAACAACGCATTCTATAATTTAAAAATAAACTTTTATTTAACCATTGTGTGAGCATCTCTATAAGAATTTTAAAATTCTTTTTTTTAACAAGAACAAGAATAAAACTTTCATTGAAAAGAAAATAGTTCTCTTGTTGGCATTCCTATTAAGTATGGCAAAAAATTTTAATTAAATCACTTTTTTTTTTTTGAATCATCTATAAATCTGCGCAACCAATTTTTACCAACCACTGAGAGCACACCTCCCACAAAAACTAATGTAGGTGTTACCTTAGCTTGCTGCACTATATCCGTGCGGATACCACTGTCCCTGACTTTAATTCTGGTATTGAAGACATTTATAGATTTAAGGTGTTCAATTCATTATCAAAACACTTTTTCTTTGGCCTGCCCCTTGGCACAGATCTTAACCACTCCGTTATCACGTGATCCTTCAATGCGCCCAAGTCATCAAAAATAGTAATTTATGCCATCTTATGCCAAAGTCCATGTCATTCGGATGAATAATTGTTTTATTCACTTGCTCCCTCCCTTCTCTCTCCAGATCAATTTATTTTTCAACAGATACTGATAAGAAAAATAATAACAAATCTTCTGAAGTGATTTGTGTCAATAGCTTCATTATAACTGCATATTTATAGAAAAAAAATTATAATATCAAACGTACTTAAAATTTTGAGCTTGAATAACTGTTTCTCTTATATACATTCGTTTTTAAAACTAATAAAGCTGTTAACTATTCATTTAAATGCCAAGCATTTACTTCCTCACATTACATAGAAAGTGTCGATTTACTTAGAAAATTATATTTAATTTAGAGAAACATTAGTTGTTTATAAAAAATGTATTTCATTGCAAAAGATTTAAAAATAAGTAAAAAATTTTTAACCATTGTAAAAATCACAGCTATATTTTTTTACAATATTCAGAAAAAATCCCTATTAATTTAAACTTGTGGTATGTTTTTTCTAAATACATTTATTGATAAAATGTATGATTCCCAATTCCTTAGTAATATTTACTGGCATGAAGAATTAGTAGACGATACTGACAGAAATTTAAATTATAATCTCTCTTTTAATCTCTTGCTATGGATTATAAATTCTATAATTTCAATATATTAAAAAAGGAAATTTATTTCTGTGAAATGAAGATACGTTTTTTTTAATTAATTTATCATTTCATATTTAATTCGTCAATATTTTTTTACAAGATGCAATACGTTATAAACAAGTAATTATTCCAGTTGACGAACAAGTGTTCAAATTATACTGGGATATATGGCTTGAAGTGTATTCTGTACCACTACGAGCATACAAACCCAAGATGGGATTCGAACCCACGAACTGTCGAACCAAAGGCCAAAACACAAAAGGGGGAGCCCGATGTCAGGAATTTTTACATTCAACATGTGTTGCCTTCCTATTGATAATGTACTGTGTTCATGTCACAAGGATGGAAATCTCGAAAACTCTCAAGCACCCACTTTGTCAGATGTGACTGAAAAATAAACGCAATGCCCATCACTTTTTGTTCAACAATGACCGGGATCGAACTCTGAACCTTAACTCCTCTGCACCAACAAAGATAAATTAACATTGGAAACAACCCTATTCATTGGGATTGAATTCGAGAATTTCCTACTACTACACCACCTCATGAAAATCATCAGAATAATATTATTAACTCTAAAATATCCAATTATATTACGCTATGAAACAACTGACTGGACCTACATAACCAGTTTGATGAATTAAAGACATATTCACTTAACTTCGCTCACCAATCAAACATCTCTGTCTAGTTTAAATCAAGAATTATTCGTTATCGGAACATCCAGCAGAAACTATTTCCGTTTTCTGTCAGAGATTTTCTACGCTTTGCTGCCCCCCGTGCGATCAAGGAATCTCCGGCGAAGATATCTCCAGACTTTGTAATCAATGGAGTTGCTCGGGGTCCACTGCATAATTAGTTACGACTGGACTCGAGGAATCAAACGGAAGACGAGTTAAGACTATCAGATCTCGGCATCGAATCCCATGGGATCTGGAGTCGTGGTACTTTCTTAATCTGCCGTCAGATGGCCAACGAAGCGTTAAGCTCCCAGCTTCTCGGCGAAATTTCCCAATCCGCTGTCAGAATCCATCTTTGTTCACGATTCCCTGTTTTGGGCTTAAACACCCTCAAGGGATTTGAAGCCTTATTGGAATTTTCTGTTCGCTGATTTATTTTATCATTGGTGGATTTATTTTAAGTAATTCAATAATTGAAATAATCAAGAACAAAACAATACATGCTTGGATAAGGATTTTTGGATAACATATTTTCAAATATAGATAAAAGAATAATCGAACAATGTAATCACAGTTTTAGAACTTACACCATTAAAATTTCTTTATGATTTGTTTTGAAAATATATTAAAACTTCGAATTATCGTTATCATTTAGAAACTAATTTTTAAAACGAAATTGGAAATATTATCACTGTTGAGTTTACTCCATTTTAATATTTTATTTTGGAAAGATAATAAATACTGATTAAAATAAAATACGAAAGATTATCATTGTAAAGTTAGTTTGTTTCAATTTGTTTTGAAAAAATAAAAAAAATATCATATAAAACAAAATATGAAATATTATCACAGTTGAGTTAACACCATTTTAATATTTTGTTTTGTAAAGATAATAAATTCGAATTAAAAAAGGAAATACAAAAGATTATTATAATTAAGTTTTTCGTTTCGTAAGATTTTTTTTTGTTAAAAAAGAGTTTAAAGTGATAAATAAAATAATTGTTTATTTATTCTATCTTTGGTGGATATAATTTAAATAATTCAATACAGTTGAAATAATTAAGGAAAAAAACTACTTTTGCAAGATGAGCATAAGCGGTATGGAATTAAATATTTTCAAAAAATAAATAAATATAAGCGTAAAATATAAATTTTTTTTTTATTTTTATTTATTTTTTTTAAATTTTTTTTTGTACTTTTTTTTTATTTTTGAATATTTTTTGTATTTGTTTTGGATAGGTAATAAATACGGATTATAAAATAAAATACGAAAAATTATCTTTATAAAATTAGTTTTTTACGATTTGTTTTGAAAACAATATTAAATATAATATGTAACAAAATACGAAATATTATCACCGTTAAGTTTATATTAATTTCCTGCGGTTTCAATTTAAAAGAAATTAAAAATTGATATAAATAAAATACGAAATATTATCATAGCAGAATTAACACTATTTTAATTTTTATATGTGATTTGTTTTGAAAAGATTAAACACACGAAATAAAATGAAATGCCAAATATGATCATTGTAGTGTTTACACCAATTTAATATTTTAAGATTTATTTTGAAAATATTTTTAAAATATACCAAATAAAATAAAATTATTAATCTCTATAGAATATACACCTATCTAATATTTTAGGATTTATTTTGAAAAGAAATTAAGAATACTATAAGGAATGAGATAGAGAAAGAGAAATGATGTTAAAATAGATTTACACTTTGACTTATTACGGTTTGTTTTAAAAATAAATTTTAAAAAATGCTTATATGGGAAAGGAAATATTAAATTTATTGTATATTTACATTATCTTTTCTTTTTAAATGGAAATAAAAATTTATGTGCAATGTAATATTTTTATAGTGAATTTTTAAACCATTAGATATTTTACGTTTTTTAAAGAATCTTAAAAATACTTCATGAAAGTAAATACTAAATATTATCATTGGGAAAGAGAGTTTCTTGGTATAATATGATTCTTCTTCTTCTTCTTGAGCTTGTCAGATATGTAGCTCCTCTGCATTGTTGCAATTTGTACTATGCTCCAAGCCCAATTTTTTCCTAGTTCCATTGTCTTGGGTCACCTACTTTGTTTATAAAGTCTGATAGGCCCTCAATGGAGTTTAGGTGTAACTCTTTAGGATATGGATTACCTAGAGTAGTAAATCTTGTAAGGGCAAGAGCATCACACTCATATAGGATATGATGAGCTGATTCTACAAATTGGTTCCTGTTTAAGAAGTCCCATTGTATGAAGGTGTTTCCTGAAATGATAGAGCCCAGTAAGGAAGCCTACAATTTATAATATGGTTAGTTTTGATGAAAAATAAATAAGAAGAATATGGTATTAAACCACTATATATTATCGTCATTTTATCTAGCAAACCCTTTATGTGTCTTGGTCTTCTGCAAAAGTTTTCCCGGGACCACCCTCTTTTCTTTCGGCTACTACTATCACTAATGATGCCCAAGTCTGCACCCAACACATTCTTCCATCTCTCTTTTGCTCTACGTCTTCTCCTTTCACAAAGGGATGAACATTTAAAAATCTTAAATAGGATTCTTGTCGGATCCATCCTTACGAGATTCCTGACCAACTCATTTTATTCAATCTATAATGAATTTTATAACATCGTCATCATTGTAAAGTTAAATCGATTAGAAATTTTGAGAGGTTTCTTTTTTAAAAATAAAATTGAAAATACAACATAAAATTAAATATTAAATTATGATAGCTGACATTTCTTAAATTTCTTATAATTTATTTTGAAAAGAAATTTTTAAAAAAATATAAGGAATGAAATATTGAATGTTCTTATTGTAGAGTTTACACCATTTATAAATTTTAGTTTATTTCAAAAAGAAATTAAAAGTATAATATGAAAAAATTAATACATATTGTTACTATAAATCTTAACACCACTTTTATTTTTTACCGTTTGTTTTGAGCGGAGATTTAAGTACTGTATGGAACGACTTACTAAATATCTTTTTTGTTGTTTACACCATTTAGTTTTTACAGTTGATTTTGAAAAGAAATTAAAAATATAATACGAAATAAATTTCTTTTTTTCCTCTATTGACACGACAGCCCCTGATGAGCCAAGGCCTTCCCAATAAGTTTCCTCTATTCACATCTATTTTTGGCAACTGGTCTCCAATAAGTTACTTTTAGGGCATTAAAATCCCAATAAGTTACTTTTAGGGTATTAAAATCCCAATAAGTTACTTTTAGGGTATTAAAATCCCAATAAGTTACTTTTAGGGTATTAAAATCCCAATAAGTTACTTTTAGGGTATTAAAATCCCAATGAGTTACTTTTAGGGTATTAAAATCCCAATGAGTTACTTTTAGGGTATTAAAATCCTAATGAGTTACTTTTAGGGTATTAAAATCCCAATAAGTTACTTTTAGGGTATTAAAATCCCAATAAGTTACTTTTAGGGTATTAAAATCCTTCTCTATGCAACCCTTCTATCTCATCCTTTTCTAATTCCCAAAGGCTTTATGATTCATGTAAATCTTACACCATTTTAATTTTTTACTGTTTATTTTGAAATTAAATTTAAAAAATATATGAAACAAAATACTGTATATTATTATTGTATAGTTCACACCGTTTATTTTTTAGTTTTTTGAAAGGAAATTAAAAATATGATATTAAGAACCTAATATTATGACTGTGACACTTTAAATTTTTTAGTTTCTTTTGGAAAGAAATTAAAAGTATAATATAAAAGAAAGCATGGGAAATTATCATCTCGATATTTCTAGTTATTAAGATAGATATTTTTTTAATTATTACATCTGATATTTTTTTAATTATTATATCTGATATTTTTTTAATTATTTAAAGAAGAATAAAAAACTTTCGTGGTATACAATAAAAGAAAGAATTCGTCAATAAATAATAAAATATATCAATCATAGAGAAACTAAAAATACAATGTCTATCTGCCACTGTTCAATTCCGTGGCTCTACCACAAGCCCACGGCATGTCCTTGTTGGCTTTCATGCTGGAAATATTAGACAACAATAATTATTTTTCTATAGTATATGCATTTAGTGAATCTTGCCCAATAATTAACTCATATTTATTGCAATATATTTTAGCTGGAGAAACAACAAAAATTTAAGAATGATATATTTGTAATATATAAATTTATTTTAATTTTCAACTACCTGAATCAAAATCACCTAATTTTAGAATTATTAAGAATCTAGAAATTAATCATAAAAGCTATCTAAATGAGTAAAATAATAAAAGAAACATTTTAAATTATTTTCTTTATTTAATTTTTTATACAAGTGTTTGATTCAATATTTATTTTTATTACTTTTTCTTACTATTAATATTCTCAAACAATAAAATTTATCAATGGTTACTATTTTATAATGAAAAAGAAAATAATAGTTGTACACAGAGAATTATTGTTTTAATAAATTATAAGAAATTTAATTTATAAAGTTTAATCATCGCAATGTAATAAAAATCGATTAGTTTCTCAAAAAAATTTTAAATAAAGTTAATTTGCGAAAAGTTTAAGCGAAATGTTTTATATTCCAGCCGTTTTTTAAAGCATTTTTTGGAGTTGAAAGGAGATTTGATGGCAATTTTTATAGTGGAATTTAAAAAATAACTGTTAAATTTATACAATAAGTATTGAAATCTGTTGAATTTAAGAAAGATGAACGATTTTCAAAATTTTAAGAATTGATTGAATAGCACACTTGAAATAGCTCACGCGCTTTACACATTAGTATTCTGGTTTTGAATTCAAGAGTCTTTGGGTTTGGTTCCCACCTCAGGAATGTTTGTGATGGTTCGAAATCCACTTAATTTTGATTATTACCCCTTGATATATTCTACGGTTAAGGAGACATTTTTCACGAAACTAGAAGATTAAAGAAGAAATGTCCAAGCATGTTGCTTTGAAAAAAACTTAAGATTTTCAGAATATGAAAAATTTGCATTTAAGGAAAACCCCTCTGCATTTTACTCTCAGATATAAGTGCAAATCAGTTTCTACAAAAATGTACTTTGGAAACGACCCCTTTTCTTATATTACAACCAAGGACTCATCTTCACAAAGCTGGAAGGAATGAATATCACTTCAGGAACTTCAAAGAGAGAGAGAAGAAGATAGGAACAACAGTAATCCTCTTTATTCATCGTCGGTAGAGCGGAAACACTGTAATGATACAGACTAGGGGTAATCGCCTATGATGATCTCCCTTCCTTCCCGTCCGCTGTGTGGCGTTCGTGTTTGCACAGATCTTGGAATAAAAAGGATTGGATTTCGAAAGATGCCAGATTAAAGGGAATCCAAATGAGCTTCTGTTTCCAAGATGATATCAGTAAGATGGTGAAGAATTGAATGGAGTCGCCCTACGGGTGGTTTCGGAATCGTAAAGGGAATTAGCGTCGCCGGCGACGAAATGGTAATTTGATATCGCGCTTCGTCCTCCAGAACATAATTAGTTTTATCGCCAAATGCGCCAGTAATCGCCTGTAATGAAGCCTAAACACCGAAGCTTGCATTAACGGACCCAGTTTCGAATAAAGATTTCAGCAATTTCACTTCTTAAAGGAATTACAATTGGAATCATGAGGCTCGTCATTTTTATTTTTATTCTTTGACCTTCGCATCGTCTGATATTTCCGCAATTTTCTTTTTTTTTCTTGTGTTTATGCTTTTGAATATGGTAATTACGGTTTCTCCTTGTTTGTAGAAGAAACTGTAATGCTGCGAAATTTTTGAAATATAATATAGTCACATATTTTAGTTTAAAGTTATTTAAGTTGATTCTGTTTCATATCTCAAAAGATGGCTCATTATCATAATGTTCTTTGTTTAATACAGATGGACTTGATACAATAATGTTATTTTATATAATAAATGTAAATACTGAAGCGCTATAAACTAGTTTCCCACATTTTTGCATACCATTTTTTTTCTTTTATATTATCCATGTAAAATCTTTAATCTAAAAGAGAAATCAGTTTGCTTTTCTTGATCGTGGCCTAGTGGCAGGACACCTCTCTCCTGGACATAAGGTTCCGGGCTCGATCCCAGCCACTGCTGAACAACGTAAGGTTTACATTGCGCTTCTGCCCTGACAGAGGTGCTTGGGTGTTTTCCGGGTTTTCTCTCTTGTCACTCGTGAATACGACTCATTGTGAAATATTCTGTTTCCGAAAGGAAGCGAGGGAATTTAAAACACCGTCAGGCTTCAAATGTTTCGGAAGCCTTTCGGTCTCAATATACAGCTTTGTGATATCACAGCTCTATTTAGAAAATTTTGAGCTCGATCCTAACTACTGTAGAACAACTGGAGATAGACTGGTCTTACATATGTGTCAGAAAGGGTTCCTGGGAGTTCTGCGGATTTCCTCCTTTGCGACATGTGAATATGACCCAGAATCTAAGACAAGACCTCCATGAAAGCAATTTAGTCTGGAGGCTGTAAAATGCTTTACAGTCAATATAGCCTCAGACCTCCACACGGTAGAAAGTGTTAGGATGATGATGTTGAAAGATAGCATTTTTCTTAATGGTGGTAGCTCTTTACTTCAATCTCAACCAGTGGATGGGTATTTTTTTTTTCTGTCATATTTGAAGACGTGAGAATTTTTAATATGGTCCACTATAGAGGTTTCCTTCCTTACCAAGCATGAATAGGGTCCACTTAAGATACTAGGGTAGTCAATATTATCCGAAAAATATTAAAAAGCATTATTGCAACTTGTGACAGTTAGGCTTTCTATTTCTTAGTCTTAATGTTTGGAAAGGCAGAGTTCATCGCGACCTCCTGATTGGATATTTTTCTGACAAGGAACTCACACGTTTAGTTCCAGTCATTATTGAACGAAGTCTTTACTTTCTGCATGTGCCTGGTATTATTAAAAAATATTTCATTCATTAATGCTAGCCAGGGATTTATAATCTTCTATGAAGTGGAAGGTAATTGGCTCATTTCTAGATTTTGATGAAAAATAAGATATAAATATTGTTCACAGATTTTTTCTGACACGTTTGTCAAGGCCGGAGGTTTGACAATACTTATGGAAGTCTAAAGCTGTTGTTAGACATTTTAATTCCCACATATAAATAAACTTTCGGCCTACTATAATTTTCATTAATAAAGGGATGAATTTTCGAGCCGCAAGGGAGGAAAAATGGAAAAATCTGAAACACCTATTCTGACAGACATAAAGCAAAAACGCAATATCTTCTTCCCATATTCAACACTAGCTGTACCCGCCCGGCGTTGCCCGTGCATTTAGAAAATGCAGATAAGTGAATAGCGCAGGAATAGTAGTGTAGGACATGTAGACTGTCTCTCTCTCTCTCCCCCCCCACACACACACAACATTCCCCGTCGATAAAAAGGAACAATATATCCTAAATATTTTAAACGGAAAATTTTCCAAAAGGTGGTCGCCAGAATTGTTTCTCAAAAGGAGCTGGTACAACCCCGGAATCAGCTATCGGCGAGCAGCGATCTCGAGAAGAAGTTTTATAAATAATTTTTTAAAAATTTTTCTAATTCAAAAATCGAAAATCGGGCTTCGAGGTCTGGTGGCCAGCCCCTTTGTGCTTCCGTGTAAAAAATTCCAGGTCCCTGCGTGCGATAGATTTGGCTGGAGAGCTCGGTCAGACAAATGGACAGACAGGCAGACAGACAGACACATTACACTTGCTTTTATTATTATAGATTGGTATGGGAAGAAGATATTGCGTTTTTGCTATCGAACCAGAGACCGTTCGCTCTGAAAAGCTCTGTTGGTCACTGGAAGACCTGGAAGATTATGAGTTTTACTGGGGCTTCCTTCTTTAAAACAAGCGAGTACTTCATGGAATACATAAAATACTTCCTCTAACAATGAAAAAACAAAAATCTGGAGAAATTATAACACTTTAAAATAGCTTTCGTCAAGATATTGTAATAACATTATAATGTAGGGTAAAAATATCAATCTAATGCGGTTTCCAGCCTTTTGATAAAAGAATTGAAAAAATCCGATTTCAAACTTAACTATGTGCTTGATTCCCTGCTTTCTGTTTGATCACTTATCAAGGGCGAGAGCATAGAAGTTTTCTGAATTTCTATCTTTGCTTTAAGTGAATACAACAGACACATCGATAAAGGTTTCTGTGGAATTTCTTTTGTCGCCAAGCATAATAATCGTCAATTAGGGCAGCGAAGAAACAAAAGTCATTAAAATTATTGAATCATACTAGTGTTAAGATTTTGAAATCCATGTTAATTATTCAGGATGAAAGATAAAAAAAAATGCACTCAAGACATGTTAATAATTTAAATAACGAAATTAAATTAAATTATATATGCCATGAAATGAAGATGAAATATTTTTGAAGATTGCTATTTTCATGAATTATCTCTTAGAACGGTACATTTTTATGTGTAATTCTTTTATGTAAAAATTTAATTCTATACTTTTGAATTTGAACGCAAACAGCAAACAAATAATCAGATTTAACATTTTTTAAGCGTTTTTTTTTCATTAACTCATTCATTAATAAATTTCCCAAAACAAACTTATTAAAAGAAAAGTAATTACTCCAGCAACCTCTATGTTTCCTTTTCATCTTATTTTTAATTTCTGCATGTTTTAGTTTCCTTAAAATGGCAACATGAGATTTGTTTACAACTTATTGTGTTTATCCAACATCAACTAGAAGATTTATATCGATGGAAAGTAAATGAATTTGGCCTTTTTCTTAAGTCATCGTGTCATCTAATTTTATTCATTTAAAGAGGTAAACGTTTATTACAGGAAAAGATTAACACACATAAAACACCCACTTCATTTTCCATTAATTTTTTTTACATTTTCGTAGTTCCATGTGAAATAACTCGCGTTTTCCTTGCTGACTGTGTGAAACTATTCATTCTTTCTCATAAAATATGGCGCCATTGTGAGGCGATGACTTTTCATCCAGCAGATAATAAATAAAACAGCCAAAATTTATTTTAAAAGAGAAAAAAAAAGAACACTATCAATGTAAATCAACCTCATTAACAATCTTGTCGTTGGCCAATGGCGATGATATGATTATTTAAAAGACGAGGCAAAACAAACACTTGACCCGCTTGTCATGTTTTCAGATAGAAGATGGCGATTTTAAATCAAGTTATCTCATTTAATGAATGGCAGGAATTCTCTTTCGCCGAAAAATACGCCAACAAAAACTGCGGCGGCCATTCTCAATAACCGTCTAACTTCACTGCAGAGTAAATTACATTTCATCGCCTGCGGCCAAGGTTCAAGAATGAAAAACAGTTGACTGATAAAAAGCTGTTTGGGGTTCATTACTCAAAAACTGCTTGAAAGAGCTGCTTTTTATTTTTTGTATCGCCTACTGAAATGTGCATTTCATTGGTGTTTAAAAAAAATCATATAAAATTGCTCGGTCATCCAAAAATTGTGATAATTTAAGTTGAGAGATAATTTCTAAAAATAAATTCGCCTTTCAATTGAAATATGTGGAATTTAAACAATGAAGCTTGATATCCATCTACGTTTTAATTGGCATCAAAAATAAATTTTTTATGGTTGCTAGTTTATAAAATTTACTTCAACTTTATGTTTCAATTTAGAGCGAAAACTGTCGTAATATTATCTCTTTTCATATTTTATTATTTAGGTATAAACCATAATCATAGATTAAAAAAACATTTTCTCGGACGAAAAATTTATTCTATAATTTATGTAAACACTTATTCTGGTATTACATAGCTGTGAAAATGCGCTTTAGGTCCCCTCCTTGGCGCGATTTCAAAAACACCGATGCTATGGCGAAAATTCTACCGCTATTTCAAAGTGAAATTTAATTAGCGACCAATGAAAAAGCTAAAACAAACGAATAATTATGGAGCATGCGCGAGAAAACGCTTCAAATTCGTGAGTTGGCGAAGTAGTTGACCTAAAGCGCAGATTAACCTACATAGCTTGTATTCTAAAGTCTACAAAATTTATTTCATTCTTAAATATTTATTTGAATATTCTAAAAATATATTTTGAAAATAAATCTAAAACAAAATATGTTTTGTTCTATATTTTTTAAATTATGTTAAAAAATTACTTTTACAAGAGAAATTATAAGTTATAAGCAATCGAATAATTTATCTTAAAAATTGTTTCTATTGTTTTATAATATTTCAAAAAATTATATTATATTATATTGCGTGTACAATTGTATTTATTTAATGGTTTCTAGAAAATTTTGTGTATTTATGCAAAAAAGATTTATTCTTTTTTGCAAATTTAAAGTTTATTCTCAAAAAATATTCGAAAAAAAATTTTTCATCCTATTTTTTTATTAGAAAACTCGTTTATCAATAAAATTTCCCAAAACAAAATTATAGTCTCTGATATGTATTTTAATAAAATTCAAGAAATGTATTTTTAAAAATTCCTGACCATCCAAAAATTGCCATAATTTAATTTAATTTTTAAAAATAAATTTTTCATTTGAAGTTAATTATATAGAATTTATAAGCAGCTTCCTCCTGACATGATTATAAAATTTGTCTTATGTTTCGAATTGACTGGAAAAATATCTTACATTTTTAGGGAACGTTTTTATTAAGAAATGAACATAAATCAAAAGTTAATTAACATTCTGAATTCATTAAATCATTTGAATAAAAACTTATTTTGTTCTATATATTTTAAATTCTGTATTTTATATTCGCGAACCTTCATTCTGAATGTTCTAAAAAATTATTTTGAAAATTGCTTGAAATTTTATTTTAAACAATAATTTTAAATAAAAATATTTAATAAATTAAGGAAATGAATTTTATAAAATTTGTTTTGAAATATTATAAATAAAATATTTATAAAAAAAAATTATAAATATTGAGTCATGGAACTATTGATCTTAAGAAAATATATTCATTCTGTTATTTAATAATATCTCAAAAATTTTAAGCTGCAATAAACTGATTTAAATCTGATTGGAATTTTAGAATTTATCTAGAAAGATCAATTATTATTTCTACTTTATAAGTTTATTTCTTATTAGTTTATATCAGTGTTTGTCGGCTATATTTGTATATGTAGAGAAAATGAGAAAAAATGTATGACAAAAGTATGACTTTTGTCATACTAACTTGGCCTATGAGTGTTTAAAATGTTCGCGCTATTAAAAGTTCATTGAATCAAATAGTCATCACATTATTTATCAAGAATGCATTTTCCAAGTTTGTTCCAAACATAGTCTTTCACATTTAGGTCAAGAGGTGGTGGCCATTCTTTGTTCTCTTTCATTCAGTTTCAAGTATGTTCTCTGTAAAATGAACTGCGTGACATCGGGCATTATCATGATTTAAAAGAAAGGAATCCCCAATTTTTTCAACATAAGGTTTCAATGTTTTGTCTGTATGTCATTGAGTGTAGGGAATTCTGAATTCTATGCCAGTCTTTAGATCAATTTATATGGAGTCTGTCTTATACCATCTTGTCTATAGTGTAATATTTTTCGAATGAATAAGTGGCTTTTTCAAGAGATCTTTCCTTTTCATACCACAACACGTGTGGTGCCACTTTTCAAATTGAATTTGGACTCGTTTGTATATAATAACTGCCATCACTTGGCTTTTACTCATCATATTTCGTTCATGTAATGTCTGGATTCAAAATTTTACGTGTCATTGATTTTTATGACTAGAAACCAGTTTCGAATTATTTGGCTTTATATTTTACCTTATCAAGAGAAGCCGTTCTTGCAGTTGAACATTGCTACCAGTTTGGTCTCGACGAGTGGCTAGCATAATCATTTGCGGTGGTAGTAAATAGAGAACATTTTCTGATCAATCTCTAGTATTCTTTACTTTTTGGAATCGTTTCATAATTTTGAAATGACATTCCTTGTATCTTCAGTTTCATCTGCTACACTTTTCTTTCCTTTTGACAAGATTCAAAGTCTCCTGATAATCCACCAAACTGTAGATTCTGGAAAATCACACTGATATGATTGGGGCTATCCTTGTTAGTTGAGATGTTGTTTTTATTATCAGGAGATGATAAATTCGAGTCCCGACTTAACTGAAGTTCTCTCGAGTTCACATAAGGCGGCAAAGGCACTTTAAATAAGTTGAAGTCGCAATGTCTTTCAAGTGAAATGATACCTCTGGGAATGGCAGATCAAGTATCGGGATCTTCTCCTTGGTTTCTGTCCTTAAATTAGGAAGACTACTAACCCATCTGCCTCAGCCCAGGCTAGGAACGGCCTGGCGCAACAACAACAACAACGTTGTCGGGACAACTTCAAGTCTATATAACTAAGCAGTTGTATTTTGTCTTTAGGTAAAATTTAGAAACTAACTGTTTAGCAGCATCTAATACACTTAAAAATTTGTCATACTTAGTCTCGAGCTTTAGAACTTCCATGTTATATTCTTCTGCCGTCAGTTTATTAAACCAAGCATTAACCAACTTTTCATTGATTTTAAAACGTTTACTGTCTTGAAATTCATTTAGCTCAGATAGAATGTAGAAATTGAAAACAACAAGATTCAAACTATCAAAAATTTCTTTTGAACTAACCCACCAACAAATGGTTGGGCCGTGGTAGCCTGGTTGGTTGGAGATTGTTCTCAATGAATGTGAATTCAAATCCCAACTCTGAAGATCCGCAATCTTCACTAAAGGTGGCTGGGTACGTTAAATGGATCGTGGTTGCAATATCTTCCAAGAGAAATGATACCTTTTGAAGTGGTAGGTCAAGTATTGAGGGTCTTCTTCTTAATTCCTGTTTCTACTTTCTGTGGGCTCCCTCCGGCAATTATCACCTAACTGATTGAGCCCTACTCAAAGCTGGGTACCGAGAGGCATGCTGATGCAACAATAACCAATTATTGAATTAAAGCCGCAGAGGATCTAATCTATGAGGATCTGGACCTTTTGGACCATTTATAGGCTTTCCTACACCAGGGGGGATAAGCAACAACAACAAGACGCAGACGTGAGAAGGAATTATATGAAGAAGCTAGATTCCTATGAAATTACCTTTTATTTTGGATGCAATTTTTTGATTCTCCAATATTTCATAAAGCTTCTCAATAGCGATTCATTTTATTTGTTGCCATTTTTGGATGAGTTACATAAAGTGCCTGGTTTAATGATTTGCCGCAAAAACTAAATCATAGGAATTATGACGCCCGTGGTCATAAGCGACAAATGTTTACAAGAATTAGATAATTATATATATAGAGAGAGAAATTGAAGAGAGATTTTGATGCATGGTAATATAGTAATTTTTTCCAATAAATACAATATAATTAAATCTCTGTTTACTTTTTACATGATCTAACATGAGAAACACCCAGAACTTAGAAAAAGTTCAACAAAATACAAAAACTCAAGAAAAATTTAAACAAGTCGCACTAATTCAAAACAAATTTTGATAATATTCTGACACGGTAATCTAGTTTACATTTGTGTTCGCATAAACTTTTGGTTATTTTTTTTAAACAAAACCATGCCATTCAAACCCACTTTCTAAAAATATAACGCAACGATTTGTTTAATAATTATAAACAAAAAACTCCCAAATGATTCCAAATTACCCGAATGATTTTAAATAAGTTACAAAATATTTATACAATAGTTATTATAATTATTTGCATTATCTAATTTGTGCGTATATAACGATTTATTTATTCAAATATCATTATTTATTTATATATTCAACTCATTATTTTAATAATTTGCTTTCAAAATTAATTTACAAAGCAAATATATTTGTGCTCGATCATTACAACTGGGACATTCATTTCAAACTGATAGAAAAATAAGAAGTCCGTAATTATCTTAATGATGAAAAATATAAATTTCCAATTGATTTATTGACCAACTTGATTATTCAATTTTTTTATATAAACAAAAATAATATATTTGGTATCTAGATATTAAGGTTCGATAAAAAATTTCGTTTAATAAAATCAAAATTAATCCTTATAAAAGGGCACTATTCATTCTGTTGATCATAAATTATGAAAAGCATCGTTATTAATTGATTTCTTTCAGACTGTTGCCATTAATTAAAGTTTACATCATAAAAACTCTTAAATACAGAATTTAATATAATTCATGGCTTCCATATTTATTAATAAAGGCAATTAATTCTTTTCCTTAAGAATTCATCATATTAATATAATAAATGAATGCAAATTGGTTTTATTTTATCAATTATTTATTAAAATATATTATAAATAAAAAAATTGTTTCCTTTTATAACATTGTAATTAAATTTTATAAATAAGTAATTAGTGTTAAAATTTTGATAGTCTTTTAAAAATTATTCAAAAACTTCAATAAGCACTTTTGTATATGATTTAATAATTATAAATTAATTAGAACGACGGAAATATTAGGTTAGAAAGGATTATTTATTTAATATCTTCTCCAAAGATTTATTTCGGTAAAGGAAAATTTTTAATGAGGACCTAAAAAATTAATTGCTTTTGAAGACAAAAAGAAGATGGATTAAGGCAATTATTTCTGCATTTCATACTCATACTAAGTACCGTAAATGAATTTTATTTAATCAAATTTATATAAAAAGTTTAATGAGAGCATGACAATGTAACTCTTATTCAATATCTGTTGTTATATGATGTTTTTATTATTAATATGTAATCTTTTAATAGTAAATAAATTATATTTTACATACAATTTAATTATTTAACTGAACACATTTGTAATATATTTAAATGAATGTGATTAAAAAGATCGTTGGTGGAAATAAATTTTTCTTCCATGTGATGTTTAGTATTATGATAATTATAAACATATTATTTACCTTACATTTAATATTGTTTAATTTTTTTAGAAATTAATTATTTCTCTTTATATAATTATTACTATGATAATTTGAGATAATTTATAATAGTGAATTAATAAAATTTAAAAGGGATTAAAATTTCTCTTTTCAATTTTATTAAATGTATATTTTGTGAAAATTAATGTTTCACTCGAATAATATATAATTATTATCGTGAGATATTCGAGACAATGTACGATGACAGATTAAAGAATATGGTTTTTTTCTTCATATTTAATAATATTAAATGTTTTATAAAAATTAATTTTTTATCCCTTAGTTATTTAAATATTATCATAATATTTTCAACGAAATATAATGATAGCAGTTATTTTTCCCTACCATTAATTATTATTAAATAGAACTTTTTTTTAAAATAAAAATTTTCATTCCTGTTATATTTGATGATTTTCAAGATAATCGTGATGATTTGTGAAGCTATTTTAAATGTAAATTAATTTTCCTTTTCATTTAAAATTATTCAAACCATTTTTTATTTTATTATTTATCGGGTCTAATTTTATCATTATATTTAAGAAGCTTATGATAAACGTTGAGAGATTGATTTGTTTCCTCAATTTTATATTATCAAACAAATTTTTATTATGAAAATCAAATTTTCACTTGAGATTTTACTTACTATGATTTTTAATAATATTCAAATTTTCACTTAATATTATTATTGATATTAATATTATTATTATATTAATATATTATAAAATAAATATTATAAAATTAATATTATTATTAATATTATTGATTCGATGATTATCATAATAATTGGGTTGATAATGATTTATTATGATTTGTCGCTACTTAAAAATAAATTTTTTTATTAAATATTATTAAATCTTTATTTAAAAAAGTTTTTCATCTGTTAGTAATTTAATGACTATCATTATGTTTATGAACATTTTTAAAACTGTAATTTAAATTTAAAATAACTACAGTTTTAAATGTTAATTACAGTTTTAAATTTTTTTTTCTATTTTATGATTATGAAATATATGTTTTATAAATATCTAAAAAAAATTTTCATTTTTCCGGTATTTTATTATTAATATGAAATTAACTATGATTTGTGAAATTACTTAAATTTATTTTTTGCTCTTTATTAACTATTATTAAATCAATATTTAAAAAAAATTTTTTTTCAACCCTTAGAAGTTTCTTCACTATACTTATGAACATTTATAATTGGGAGTAATTTATACTTTTCTCAGTTTCATATCATAAAATGAAAGCTTTATAAATATCAAATTTTTACTTTTCTGATATTTTATCTAATTTTATTTTATCTATTTATTATAATCTACTTAAAATAAATTATTATTTTTTCGCCATTTATTTAATATTGTTAAATTGATTTTCTAGGAACAGATTTTTTATTCTCATGAAATTCTATTTTTTTTAATTTTATTCAAAAAAAGTTTTGATAGCAACGATTATTTTTTTATTTTATATTAATAAATGCATATTTTATAAAATAAATTTCCATTATTTGATACTTAGTTTTTGTCATCTTTTTTTGTAATGATTTACAATACTATTGAAAAGTAATTTATTGTTCTCTTTATTTAATAGTATTAAATCGAACTTTTAAAGCAGATTTTTTGTGTCCACGTGATTTTAATTAGGAATATAATACTTATCAACAATTATAATGATGGCTGTGAATAATTTATTTTATATTATTGAACATCAAAGATCCAACTTTAATATCCGTGTGATTTTAAAGTGTTAGGATTGGTTATACTTTTCGTAAATGAATAATTTTCCTCTGCAATTAACATTATTAAATTGATATTTTAAAATAGTACCTTCGTCCCCATAAAACTTAATTATTATCATTTATTTATGATTCAATATCATCATAGCTGCGAGTGATATTTTTTTCGTGGATTTTTCAATAATTTAATTAAAAACAGCAGGGAAATTATAATGAATATCTTTACAGTAAATATCAATGATGGCAGAAAAATTTGCTCATCGTAGAAAAGTGGTGGTACAGCCCCTCTTCAGATCAGAAATTTATCACTTTGATCCCAGCCACTAATGAACAACATGAAATGCATGTCCCGCTTCTGACTTCTGCATGGACATGTGTCGGGTGAGTGCTTGGAAGTCTTCCGAGTTTCTTCTCTTACGATACATGGGTACGACTCGTTAGCTATGGCAGCTGCTCACGATTTTCATTTTTATAGGTTCATATTAAAGTTCTTATATAGCCTAATGCCGTTAGGTTGACTATTACAAGTAATTGCACCAGGAGTTCGAGAAAATTTGTAGAAAACAGGCTGTCACCATGGAGAACAAATCTTCGACAAACCTTGTCCCTACATTTGCTAACAGAATGCCTTCAATGGTATAATTGTATCATTTCATGAAAGAGTTATGAATTTTTTAAAGGCTTTTGTTATTGATGTCCCTTGAAACAATTGCGTTAAAAAAATTTCATTCCTTTCATTATTCAGGCACGTAATCTAAATTGAAAGTAAGTCTAAAATTTATTTTACGATCTATTTCAAAGGGTCATTATTTATTCTCAAAACACATCACTTGGAGCTACAACACACAACTTCCAAATGCACTGATTACATTTAAAGAGTACCTTTATTACTGCATTTTCATCACGTCTTTTCAACAAAGTTCGCTTAATGTGCCGAGATCAAATTCCCAAGCGGAAACTAGTCCGGAATTGGGAGCCAATAGGATTTAATATGAAAGACGACGTTCCTCAATTACAGGAACAGGAGCGAAAAGAGGAGAATGAATCATTTGAGAAGAGATTAATTAAATGCTGTCTGCTATTTTTAAGGAAGTAATTGGATTCTTGAGTTGGATTGTGTCACTACGCAATACATTTCAAATTATTGCATCATCTGAAAATAACGGATTGCACATTGTTTAAAATAGATTTGTCTAACCAATTAGAGATTATTAAAAGAACAGATGTAAATTTGTTAATCTGTTAATCTACTTATACATATATATATATATATATATATATATATATATATATATGTAT
>JAPDSC010071898.1:41950-66444 GCA_026290005.1 Latrodectus geometricus
TATATATATATATATATATATATATATATATATATATATATATATATATATATATATATATATATATATATATATAAAGCTATATATATATAATATCAGTAATACCTATAAATGTATGTAATTGTATATATGAATATATATTATATGTAAAATTATATTCATGGTTTTCTTAACATACATTTTGATTCACTGAACAAAATATACTTAAAAATGCAGCATTTAACAGCAATTCAGTCATTTTTTTCTTTTGTCAAAATTTTAATATCTTGATATCAACATCTCTTGTTCAATAAAATTAAACTAATAAAAAATCAATTCAAAGCTTTTTAACTTGAGATGAATGATGAACGGTTTGCTAATCTGTTCAACAATTCACGGGTTTGATACTTCTATATCAAAAGTAGTTTGAAGCTGGCTTAAGGATTATCAGAAAGATTGCAAGTTAATCAGCCCATGTGTGCGAAATATGACAACAGAGCAAAAAGCAAACCAATTATTTTTTTATTCCATTATTTTTCATTTCCGTCAAAATCTTCCACGCTTCTTCCTTTCTGATTTTACAGCTTTTAGACCTAGAAGAACGACAGTTAAATTTCCCTCAAATGCCCTGTGGAAATATGATCTGCTGAAAGTAGAGCGCTTGAAAGGGGGAAGAAATCACTGGAGCAACTGCTGTACCATAGCTATATTCTGAGACGCTGACTCTCATGCTAGGACAGATGTTTACGTTTACGCCAGCGAGCTTCCCTGTACCCAGCTCAGAAGATCTATACCAGAGTGATGGAAGCCGCTGGAGAGAAAAACGGGGCAACTGCAGGAGGGACGCCCATTTTGCTACCTCATGCTCTCAAGCATAGACACCGTAATGGACAATTTAAATAAAACTAACAAAACATTACAAATAATAAGGGAAATATATACAGGTATGTGTACAAAAGTTATGTAATAGAACAATATTATAGTAAAATTTAAAAAAAAAAAAAATGAAAAACTGTGATTGGTGAATTACATAAAACAAGGAGCATAACAAAATAGGTAATTAAAAGAAATAGATAAGGAGTTAAAAGGTCTTTACAAAGTAAAGAGCAGAGTTTCACGTAAAGAGGTGAGGCAGGAGTTTGATATGACATAGGGTTGGGAGCCGTTACTAGCTGCTATCGTCATGGAGCCAAGTAAAAAGTCCTTCTTGAGTGATTAGGAAGTCCACAAGTTGGTTCAACTTTCTCCTGGAAATCTTGTTGTTGAGGATTGCTTTCTTCCAGGTCACTAACCATCTGAGTGCTGGGCATGATAGATGCCAGAAAGCAGTTAATGGGCAAACCGTGATGTAATGGAAAGGATGGCCTATGTCTCCACAGGTACAATTAGATGAGACTGCAAGATTAAATCGGTGGAAGTATGTTGGAAATGGGCCATGACTAGACATAAAAAAAAAAATTTCATTTCTTGTCCAGTTTAATGGCTTCATTGAGACAGAGGGTTCCACCTCATGAATCAAGCGTCTTGTCGTGGAATCAGTCCAGCTTTGTTGCCAGTTCTCAAATATCCATTTCTGGCATTCTTGTTTGAGATGACAGTGTGGGAGGGGAACAATGAGAGACTGGAGCGAAGAGGAGGCCGCACTCTTTGCTTCCTTATCAGCTTACTCGTCCCCAAAGTATCTAAACATTATGGGCTTTAATCCATTTTAATTGGATGGAGAAGAAGTTGGTCAGTTCAGCTTGGATGGAGCGAACCATGGGACTAGTTGTTCTTGGATTGCAGATAGATTTCAGGGCTGCTTGGCTATGTGACCAAATAGTTACACGAGTTTTCTGTTCTTTGGAAAACTTGACAGCTTCTTTGATGGCAATGTCCTCTGCCTGGAAGACAGAATTCTCTTTGCGGAGTTTCTGCTTCCAGGTGTGGATCTTAGAGCTGTTTAGATAGGCTATAAAGGTTGTATCTACACCTTCATCTAGTTTTGATCCGTCTGTAAAAATGTGCAGAGTGCCCGACGGGAAGTGCAGGGAGGCTGCCTCATCGTCTATTGTGATAAAATTATCAGTTTTAAAAAGGCCAGAATGATTTGTATCCAGGCTAAGTTTCACCTCAACATGAGATGGAGAAGGTATAAGAGGATCTTGGCATTGGATTCCAGCTCTAATGAAGCTGATAAGCTTTGCTTCTGCTTCTATTTTCAAATGAAGTGGGGGAAGACCGGTAATAATTTGTAAGGCTGAGGTTGGCGTGGTTCTGAAGGCACCAGTGATGCTGAAGAGGAACTTTCTCTGAATGGATGAGAGCTTCTGAGTTAACTTAGACGTCAGTGAAGTTCCCCAAATGGCAGCACCGTAGCAGATCATGCGCTCGATTACTGTCTTATAGAGCATTATCCTGTAATGTTGGTTAATGCCCCACTCATTTCCTGCGATTCTGCGTAGTTTTCCTACCAGAAGTGCCTTATTTCCTTGGGATATGATATGATTTTTGAAGTTTTTTATCCAGGATCACTCCTAGCAACTTGATATCGTTAGATTTTTTCAGTCTGTCGTTTCCCCAAAGTATCTGCGGACCACGCTGGAGCTTTGCAATGAGCATGAATTTCGTTTTCTCTAGAGAAATACATAGATGGTTATCTTCAACCCACTCCTTGAAGTGTTTAAGTGCTAGTGTTGAAACCTTTCCTAGCTTCTTTTCACTTTTGGCACCTACTACGAACGTAAAATCGTCCGCGATGGCCTGGATGTGAATTTGGCTGCTTGGGTCAATAACTTTACCAATATTGTCCCAGTTAAATTTCAAAGGTTTATCTGCTAAAACATTCCAACGGGTCAGGCCATTACAAGACCCTTGTGGGCATCCTATGGATTGGCTTCTAGAGGCAAGACCCATATTAGTCGGTAGTAGAACTGTTCTGTCATTAAGGTTACTGATGAGAAGTTTTGTAATATTGGCTGGGCTATTGGTGGCACAAAGTTGTTCCTTAAGTTTATAATGATTTATATTGTAAAAGGCGCCTTTGATGTCTATTTGTAATAACTGCTATGTGGAGTTTCTGGTTACGAAAGGTTTGAATTTTTTTAGTGCGTGTCAAAAGAGCATCATCGACAAAACGTCCTTGTCTGAAGTCAAATTGGTTTTAATGGAAGAAGCTGCGCTTTTCCAGGTGGAAAGACAGTCGCTTTTTGGCAAGATTTTCAACTACTTTTCCAAGAGTTGGTGAAAGAAAGTTGGTCTATAAGAGCTTACACTGGACTTATCTTTGCCTTCTTTATGGAATAAAATTATGAGGCCAACTTTAAAACATCGAAGGAAATAAGAAAGCAACAAACATTTATTGAACAAACTATGCAGGATGTTGGGGAAAAACCTGTTGATTGTTTGAATAACTATATTGTCAATCTCGTCAAAGCCTGGAGCTTCGCCTTTTCTCAGGGTGTTAATAACTCTTGTTATTTCCTGTTTGCTGAAGGGAACGTCATCTGCCGCAGTAACATTGAACACAAAGGCCTGGTTGTGGGGGGTGGGGAAAGTGTTTTCCTATTATATTTTCTGCTACTTCCAGATCACTTCTCTTTTGGTTGCCAGTAGAATCAACAAATAGATTTGAAGGAGGAACAACTTCCCTGAAGACTACCTTATACACTTTGCCATAGGGAGAACTTGCAACACTGCAGAATTCCTTCCAGTTTTCTTTTTTGTGCTTCTAAGTTGTCTCGTGTAAATTGCACGTTTGACCTTATACTGCTGATTGAACCAATCTTTATCTTCTGCTGAGGCGTTTTGATAACGCCCCTTGAACGCTCGAAGTTCCTTTCTTGCGATCTGGAGAGGTTGTGTCCACCATGTGGAGGTGATCTTAAGTTTGGCTCCTTTGATTTTGAAACTAGAGTTGAAACAAGATGTGATGGCGGCTTTTTCTAGGTCATAAATATTGTGGCTGTTAGAAATGGAGTCGGTTAAACTGGTGATATGGCATTGAAGGAGTTTGCAAAATTTATTATGTCCACCGAATATAGTTTTGTAACGTTTAAATTGAAATTAGGTAGTTCGGTTGTTGAAGATAATCTTTATATATTGATGATCACTCAAAGTTTTCTCGTTTAGAACTTCCCAGGAGATACTTTTAGCCATTTCGGCATTCGTGACTAAAGTCAAGTCTGGCCATCCTTGTTGAAATTTATTGGTGTAGGTTGATGAGGAGTCTAGTGAGTTTAGGATAAAAAGATCTTTAGCAGGATGAAATCCACTGCTTGTTCCTCTCTTGAATCATCATTAGGGTAACCCCAAATTTGGCAGTGGGCATTCAGATACGCGCCAATGATAGTTTTTCCTGAACAAGCAGTTCTGAGAACATTATCCAGTTCGGTTAGTTACGGAGAGATCTGAAGTTGAGGCCACAGTTGAACCCCTTGTTTTGTGGTTTGGTGGGGGGTTGTAGGCTGATATGATGTTCAAGGGTGCTTCCTCTAGCGTTATCCTAATCGTAACCGTTGTCTCTGATCTGTGAAGGAATGTTGGATTGAGTTTCCGGGAAGTGCATATAATTGCTGCCTTGTGGTTGAAGGAAGACTAACAAAACCAATTCTGTGGGATGCATTTAATTTTACCATCTTGCAGGAAAGGCTCTTGTAAAATTAAGATATCAACCTTATGGTTTCCTGCAGTAACCCGTAGGAGATCCATAGGTGGCTTCGATTTCCTGGTATTTATTTGGATGATCGTGAGAGGGTCTTGAACATTTCTGATGAAATTTGATTCGATGAATGGATGCATGGAATGATTCATGCCATGTGGATCTGTGAAAAAATTATTGCTGGATTGTGGGGTCATATTCTGGGTTCCTGATTGTTGGCTAGATGATTGAGTTTTGGATGAGGGTCTAAGTATATATGAGACTGCTTATTAGAGTTGGCATAGATTGTGTTGTAAACAATATCCTGTACCAAAGAGATATAGGATGGGAAGTTAGGATCTGCTGTACTGTGGTCGGTGTGGAAATATGTTCTGCATCTCCTGTTGGAAGAGCTGCAGTTGATGCAGTGCAGCGTAGCTATACATGATGTCGTGGGATGTGATCTGCCACAGCTTCCACAATAGGTGAGATGTATGCAGTCATGCTGTTCATGCCCGAATCTTCGGCAGTTGAAACAGCAGATAAGGCCATAGTGTTCTTTAAACCTATAGCACTTACCCCTGTGACAGAGGGGGCTGCCATTAATAACCCTAAAAGCCTCTGGTTGAAGGACCAAGACTAATGAATTTTCAATTATGAAATAGATGGTCCATGAAGTCTGTTGGATGTGTGGTCTCCGGAAGGTCTTGGACCACCACTCTTAGAAGCCTTGGAGCTATGAAATTGGGTAGGCTGAGGAGCCTTTGCTTGGCGCTGTGGGATATGTGTATAGGACTCAGCTTTTGTTCCATTTGATTGCCGTTTGACCGCTGTAGCGAAGCTTTGTCTACGGAGTTCGGGCGTTGCGTTTTGAACTCTAGCCATTTTGCTAGTCTCTTGCATGTATGACTCGTTGTTTCTCGTTTCAGAGGAATATTTATTTTTCTTCTTCTGTTCTTTCTTTAAGCCCTTAATTGAAGAGGTTGGCTTTATTAAAGTTTCCTTGATGTTGGTAGTCCACAACATTAGCCGACTCTTCTGAGAAAGTTTACTGCTCGTGTTGTGAACAAGTGAGTTAGAGCTAAAACTGTGCTCTATAAGTTGTAGCAGAGTATTAAGTTCTTGATGAATAACAATTGGTAAATAGAGTTTGTTATAACGAGTACGTGACTCAACCAACTCTCGGCACCTATCTAAATTTTGCTTAGGTGTTTCGTAGGAGAGTGTTTGCTCTTGGCAGTCTGTTTCAAACTCCAAAAGAACTGTGGAATCTCCATTTCCCTCCTTATTTTCATCCTTGCTTTGTAAGCAACCTTTGTTGATCTTTTTTACCATAATTAGGAGTATCAATCAAACAACAGTTGAGTGACCCAGATGCCACCGTTTCCCTCAGCGCATCAATCTGTGCTTTTTTTATTTTATATAATTAATAATAATAATTAAAAAAATTTAAATAAGAAGTAAATAAAAAATAATAAATAAAAGCAGATTCCTATTTTACAGGAGTCAAAGCGATGATGCACATTTTACAATTTAATTTTTAATAATTGTAATCATATAATTATGATTATTTTTAGAATGGAAAACAAATTTTTTATTCATAGGAGTCTGCTCCGAAAAAATATGAAAAGATTGGAGTGTGGAATGAATTAAAATTAAACATTTTTATGTGGCTTTGAAATGAGAATAGCTTTTAAAAATGCTAAAATAAGCGAAAATGCACACAGAAAAGCAAAAATTAAAAACTTGTAGAAAAATAACTATTTCAGATACATTTACAAATAGAACATTTTTAGAAACGTTAAATTAACCACTCCAAGTTAAAATTTAATTTAGAATGATAGGACAAATAGAGCCGAAGTTATTAATGAATAATTAAGAAAATGGAAGAAATTTAAACGAAAAACTAGAATAAAGCAAGAATTATATACATTTATGAAAAGTTTCACAACTCCGGATCCTGTTGTCCCATCAACTCAATCTATATATAAAAAGCACTGAAATAATGCGCAGATATGACATCTGGGCACTTACCTGTAATTTTAGCCATTCATAATGTCCCACCGGACGGAAAAGGTTCAGAATATTGCAACAAAAAAGTTCTTTAGAATATGTGTTTATGTTTGAATAATCATAAAATGTTTCGCGGTAATTATTTATTTTTAACTAAATGCTTCAATTTCATAATAAAAATATTTTTTAAGTTAAAAGCAATCATTCTAGAGCAGTTCTATAAAATCAGGTGTAAACATTATTCTTTATTTTAAAAAATTATGTGTTAAAAATACCTTAGAATGTCAAAAATTTGGTGAATAAAAAATAAAAGTATACCTTAGTGTAAAATAATACATAAGTAATACAGAATATAGATAAGTTCTTTTTTTATTTAGTTTTTATATTTATTGAATTTTTTAAATTTATTATATTTATTATTATTTAATATAAAATAATTTAATTAATAAATATATTTCAAATTCTAATGAATAATAGTTTTATTAAGCATATTAAAAACAAGTGAAATTTTCTTTGGTAAAATAAATGGTTCAGAAATCTTCTGGTTATATATATATATATATATATATATATCCAACTATGAAAGTCGATCTTAAAATAATCGTTACAATCCATAACAATGCTTGTTGTGTGTGAGAATATTAAAATTAATTCTGACGTATATATGATCGACCATGTGACATGTTGCTGGAGTAACTACTTATTTTTAAATGGAGTACGAGTAAAATTTGGAAGCAATTGATAATAATAACATAGTTGATGAATTTTCTTCATCAAAAGCCAATAATTATGTCAGGTTGAGAAAAAAACTTGCAGTTTCAAGGGCGAGCGAATAGCTAGCTGGAGCTTGCCATAAACTAAAATCTTACATTTCTATATAAATTATTTTACATAACTTAGTTTCTTTTAAAAATTGAAATCTTTAATCGTGTTTTCAAATATGACATTTTTAAATGTTTTACTTCGCTCAAGATTTGTATGGCTATATGATTATTTTATACTACAAATCTTATAGATGTTTAAACAAAAAAAATATCTTAAAATAATTTATATATGTGGAGAGTATCAAAAATATCATAGATTCACTTTTGGTACCAAGAAATGTAATAGAAATATTACCAGTTATTCAGATTTAAGAAAAAACATTTTGTAAAATTATTGTGTAATTACTCAAAATAAAGAAAGGCTCTAAGTTTTTACATCTTCGTTATATATCCATTGTCCAGTTATTTATACTTGTAAGAAAATTCCCACCAAACACGTTTCTCAAAGGTCTCATTTATCCAAAATGCTTATCATAAACAGAAAACTAACATCCAATAAATTAAAGGCATAAAATGTTACAGTAGTCTTGCAAAATGCAGGGATGAGAACTGTTTTCCTCGAATCTAAATGTGGGAAAAATAACTACTTCCAAATTTTTAGTTTACATTCCCTTTTTATAGCTTACTTGGTTAGTATATCGTTAATTTCAAAATATTGCTAGTTTAAAACATCCTAATTTATATTTTAAGTTTTATTAGTCCACAAAATATTCCTATAGTTAAAGAATAAATAAAGATGGCATAATAATTTTGTTTTCTTATATTATACCTTCCAATTTACCTAGAATCTTTCACCATGAAAGACATTTTATTTTATCTATTGGCCCTAATAAATTTTTAATTTTATATAATAACTTTTAAGATTTTATATCACTTTTGGAGATAAATTGTAAACTTTACAAAAACTGTGTTGAATTGGATATTAAGTTGACAACAAAAATAACTCAAAACAACACAGCATTTAGGCTTTATATTCATCAGACATGTAATAGCTTTCTAGCACATGATTGATAATATTTACTTTTGTAAAGGATGCCTGTCAATTAAAAAGAAAAAAAATGAATCATAAAATATAAAGATCTAAATAAAATTAAAATTAAGAGTACGGAAATAAATAATTAAAAAATGATATAATGAATGATATAATGAAATTTAAATAATATTATGAATGAAAATAAATAAAAATTTAAAGAATTAAATTAAAAGTGCAGAAATAATCACATAAAAATTAATATTATATAAATACAAACAATGTATAAACAATTATCAGGCAACTGATAAATGAATTTTAATTAAATAAATAATAATTTAAAGCATTCAATGAAAAGTACAAAAAAATTGAATATTAATAATTATTTTTCACAATTAAATTTACAAATAAAAATTTGATAAAAAATAAAATGATAGTTTAAAAATTTAAGTTAAATGTACAGAACTAATTCCACAAAAAAATAATATTATATAAATGAAACTATCGTATAAATATTTAATATGAAATTTAAGACTGAATTTTAATTAAAGAATAATTTAAAGCATTAAATGTGAAAATAACAAATGTAATTACATGAATAATTACGGTTATGAAAATACCACAATGGTATAAATAAATCATATGATAATTAATTAAATAAATAATGTTTTATTTAAATAAATAAATTTTCAACGAATAAACGATAAATAAATTGAAATTAAAATATTAAATTAAGGAATTAACGTAATAATAAAGAAATTATTACACAAAAAATAATATATATAATTACAAAAAGTGTATAAATAATTAATAGGAAATTTGTAACTGAATTTTGATTAAAAAGTTATAATTTCTGCAATTACATTAATAGTACAGAACAGCAGCATACAAATAAATAATATGAAAATGGTAAATGAATTTCCTATAAATAATAAATTAAAGAATTTACTTAAAAGTACAGAACAATATACATAAATAAATCATATTTTTTAAATGCAACAAGTGCATAAATAATTAATATGAAACTGATAAATGAACTTCAGTTAAATAAATATTAATTCATAATTTCATGAAGAAAATTAAATATTCGGAAATAAGTACTTTAAGGGATAATATTATATAAATACAAAAAGTCTACAGATAATTAATATGAAATTCATATACAAATTTTTATTAAATAAATAAAAATTTAAAAAATTAAATTAAAAGTACAAAACAATATACATAAATGTATAATATTACATTAATGCAATCTGTGCATAAATAATTAATATGAAAATGAAAAATGAATTTCAGTTTAATAAATGTTAATTTAAAATTGCAATTTAAAAATACGGAAATAATTATTTCTGTATTTTTAAATTGCAATTTTAAATTAACATTTATTTAACTGAAATTCATTTTTCATTTCATAATTATTTCTAGTGATAATATAATATGAATACCGAAATTGTATAAAAAATTAATATGAAAACCATAAATGAATTTTTATAAAAAAATAATAATAATTTATAAAAAATAATAATAGTATGAATTTTTATAAAAAATTAATAATTTCATCAATTAATTTAATAATAGCGAATTAACAAAAAAATATATCACATGTGTAATATTTTACTATAAAAAAGTAAAAAAATATGCATACAAATTGCATGAATATTTAATATGAAATTAAAAATTTAATTTTAATCAAATAATATTTTTAAGAATAAAATTTAAGGGGCACATAAATTACATAAAAAACTAATATTATATAATAACAGTGAGCGTATAAATTAATAATATGGTAAATGAATTTCTTATAAATAAATAATAATTTAAAGAATTAAATTAAAAGAACAGAACATTAAACTTAAATAAATAAATTTATATAAGTACAATAGTTGAATAAATAATTAATATGAATTTGATGAATGAATTTTATATAAATAAATAAGAATTTATAAAATTAAATTAAAGGTAACCGAACAATATGCATAAAAATATAATATTAAAATCTAAGAAGTGTATAAATAACTAATATGTGAAACTGATAAATAAATTTCAATTAAAAAAATTTTAATTTAAATAAGTAAATTAAAAATGCAGAAATAATTACTGAAAACAGAATTACATTAAAATTACATAATAATATACGTACAAAAAGTGTATAAATATTAAATACGAGACTCATAAATGAATTTTAATTAAATAAATAAAAATTTAAAGAAACAAATTAAAAGTATAGAACGATGCACATAAATAAATTACATAATAGAAAGGCAATAAGTGTATAAATAATTAATATGAAAATGGTAAATGAATTTTAGTTAAATAAATATTAATTCCAAGAGGTAAATTAAAAATACAAAAATAAATATTTCAAAATATTATATTACAAAAATACAAGAAGAATTTAAGTAATTAATATGAAATCTATAAATGAATTTTTATTAAATAAGCACAAATTTAAATAATTAAACTAAAAGTATCGAACAATATACCTAAATAAATAACATTATATATATTATATAAAAGCAATAATTTTTATAAATAATTAATACAAAAATGATAAAAGAATTTCAGTTCAATAAATATTAATTTAAAATTGCAAATTTAAAATACACAAGTAAGTACTTCAAGAGATAATATAATATAAATACCAAAAGTGTATAAAAAATTCATATGAAATCCGCAAATACATTATTAAAAAATATTTATTTAATCAATTACATAAATAGTAAAGAATTAATGAAACAAAAGAATATTATATAAACACAATAGGTGTATAAATAACTATTATGAAATTAAAAATTAAACTTAATTAAATAAATAATAATTTAAAGAAAAAAATTATAAGAACAATATAAATAAATAAAATTACATAATAAAAACGAGAGTAAAAATAAATAACATGAAAATGGTAAATAAATTTCTTGTAAATATATAATTAATTAAATTTATATTTATAAATTTAATATACATAAATAAATCATATTATTTAAAAGTAATATGTGTATAAATATTTAATATGAAATTGATAAATAAATTTTAATTAAGGAAATAAGAATTTAAAAAATTTAATTAAAATGACAGAACAAAATTCTTAGATAAATAATATTATATAAATGTTATAAGTGTTTATACAACCAATATAACACTAAAAATTAAATTACAAAATTAAAAATACAATAAAAATTACTGAAATGAATATTATACAAATGCAAAATGATTATAAAATTTTAATACAAAAAAAAAAATTAAATTAAAATTACAGAATAATATACATACAAAAAGCGTATAAATAATTAATAAAAGACCATGAATGTTTTTTAATTTAATAAATAAAAATATAAAGAACTAAATTAAAAGTACAAAACAATATCGATTAACTATATAATATGTGCATTAATAACTGATATGAAACTAAAAATTTTAATTTCAATTAAATAAATAATTTAAAGAATAAAATTAAAGAGACACAATAAATTGCATAAATAAATAATATTACATAATAACAACCATCGTATAACCAAGTAATATGGAAATGGTAAATGAATTTCTTATAAATAAATAATAAATTAAAGAATTAACTTAAAAGTAGAGAGCAATATGCATAAATAAATCATATTATTTAAATGCAACAAAATAATTAATATGAAACTGATAAGCGAATTTCTGTTAAATAAATACTAATTTATAATTTCAAGAAGTAAATTAAGTATATAGAAATAATTACTTCAAGGGATAATATTATATAAATACAAAAAGTCTTCAAATAATTAATATGAAATTCATAAATGAATTTTAATCTAAATTAATTAAATTCATAAGTGAATTTATATTCATTTATATAATAATTTTATATTTAATTTGTATTTAATTATATATAATTAATATATAATATATATAATTATATATATTATATATAATTAATTTATATATAATTAAAATTTTATATTTAATTTATATTTATTTATATAAAAATTTAAATAATTAAATTAAAAGTACAAAACAATATAGATAAATAAATAATATTATATAAATGCTATAAGTTTATAAATAATTAATATGAAGATGATAAATGAATTTTATTTAAATAAATATTTATTTAAAATTGCAAATTAAAAATGCATAAATAATTATTTCAAGAGATGATATAATATAAACACCAAAAGTGTTTAAAAAATTAATGTGATATCCGTAAATGATATTTAATTAAAAAATAATAATAATTTAATCAATTACATTAATAGTACAGAATTAACCAAACAAAAAAATACTACGTAAATACAATATGTGCATAAATTAGAGAACCATTATCCATAAATGATTTGTATATTATAAAGGCAATAATTCTATAAATAGTTAATATGAACAAGTTAAACGAATTTCAATTAAATTAATATTAATATTAATAAGCAAATGAAAATTAATATAAATATTATATAAATAAAAAATATTATATCAATACAAAAAGTGTTCTAATACTTAATTCTAAACTAATACTTAAATTTCAGGTAAATAAATATTAATTTAAAGAGGTAAATTTAAAATACGAAAATTATTACTCCAAGGAATAATAACAAATGCAAAAAGTTTATAAGCAAAAAATGTGAAGTACACAAATAAATTTTAATAAAAAAAATAAAAATTTAAAGAATTAAATTAAAAGTACAAAATCAATTATATAAAAAATTATGTTATATAAATACAAATAATGTATAAGTAATTATCAGGCAATTGATAAATAAATTTTAATTAAATAAATAAAAATTTTAAGCATTCAGTGCAAAGTACAGAAAAATTTATTATTAATTATAACATTAAAATTACAAACATTAATTTAATTAATCAAATAATGATAATTTAAAAGTACACAATAAATTACACAAAAAAATAATATTTTTCAAATGCAGTTATCGTATAAATACTTAATATGAAATTGATGAATAAATTTTAATTAAAATATAATAATTTAAAGAATCAAATTAAAATTACAGATATAATTGCATGAATAATGCAATAATGATAATAATGAAACAATAATAATAACACAATAATAATAGAAATACCACAATGGTATAAATAATTAATAATATAGTAAATTATGTAAATAATAATTTATTAAGATAAATAAATTTTCAACAAATAAAATGAATTAAAATTAAAATATTAATTTAAGTAATTAAATTAAAAGCACTGAAATTATTACACAAAAGGTATTATATAATTTAAAAAAATGTATAAATAATTATTATAAAATATATAACTAAATTTTGATAAAAAAAAATTATTATTTCTTCAATTCCATTAATAGTGTAAAATTAAATAAACAAAAAAATATTACATAAATACAATATATAAAATAAATATTTAAAATGATTTCTATAACAGAATTTCAATTAAATAAATAAACATTTAAAGAATTAAATTAAAAATACTGAATAAAATACATAAATAAATCCTATTATTTAAGTGTAATAAGTGTATTAATATTTAATATCAAATTAATAAATAAATTTTAAACTAATAAATAAATTTTAAAATAGAAAAAAAATAAATTTAATTAAATTGCAGAATATTAATAAATAACAAATATTATATAAATGCTATAAGTATAAATAATTAATATTAAACTCATAAATGAATTTCAGTTTAGTAAGTATTAATTTAAAGAAGTAAATTAAAAATACAAAAATAACTGTTTCAAAGTATTATATCACATAAATACAAAAGTGTTTAAATAATTATTATAAAAATCCATAAATTTTAATTAAATAAAAATTTATAGAATTAAATTGAAAATAGAATACTATACATAAATAAATATTATATAAATACAAAAAGTTTGTAAATAATTAATATGAAATCCATAAATAATTAAATAAAAAAATTAAAGAATGAAATTAAAAGTACAGAAATAATTGCATAACAAATTGTATTTTATAAATAAAAATAGTGTATCAATAATCGATAGAATTGATAAACAATTTAAATTTAATAAATAATAATTTTAAGAATTGATATAAAAGTACAGAAAAATTGCCTGTTAATAATAACATTAAAATTTCTAATATTAATTTTACGGATTGTGAAAAAATTAATTTAAAAATTTAAGTTAAAATTACTGAATAAATTTCACAAAAAAATAATTTATATAAATGCAACAAGCGGATAAATATTCAATTTGAAATTCGTGAATGAATTTTAATTAAAAATATTAGTTTAAAGAATTTAATTATAATTACAGATATAATTGCAGGAATAAAAATATTATTACATAAATGCCATATGTATATAAATAATTAATATGATAAAAATAATAACTTAATTATAAAAAATATTTTTAATCAATAAATAATAAATGAATTTAAATTAAAATATTAAGGAATTAAATGAAAAGTATACACAAATATATTATTGCACAAAAAGTAATATTATATAATTACAAAATGTTTTTAAATAATTAATATGAATTTGATAAATGTATTTTATCGAAAGGAATAATAATTTAAGGAATTAAATTGAAAATAAAAAAATCCTTTATAAAAATATAATATTATATAAATAAAATAAGTGTAAATATAGTTACATATATAAATGATATTATATAAATACAATAAGTGTATAAATAATTAACATGACAATAATTTAAATAAATAATAATTTAAGGATTTAAAGTAAAAGTACAGAAAAATAATTACTGAGCAAAAATAATATTTTAGATCCTTTCAAAAAGTTTATACATAATAAATGTAAAATTGATAAATAAATTTATTTAAATAAATAACAATTTAAAGAAATTAACTAACAATACTGTAAAAATAATAAAAAAATAACACCAAATAAATGCAAAAAGTGTGTAAAAATATCAATCTGAATTTGATATATGTATTTTAATGAAATAAAAAATATTTAAGGAAATAAAGTAAAAGTACAGAAATGATTACAATAAAATATTAAATACATACAAAAAGTTACAAATAATTAATATGAAATCCATAAATAATTCTTAATGAAACATATAATTTTTAAAGTAATTAAATTTAAAGTTAAATAAAAAATATTACATAAGTACAAAAAATCTAAAATGTATTAATAAATAATATAAAATTAATAAAAGAATTTTCATTCATTAAATAATCATTTAAAGAAATAAATTAAAAGTATAAAAATAATTACACAAAAATAATATCATATAAATGCAATAAGTGTATAAATTATTTATATAATAAAATAGATACATGAAGTTCAATTATAAATTAGCAATTTATATTATAAAATAAAAAAAAAATAGAAAAATTTACAAATATATATATATATATATATATAAATTTTTTAATAAATAAATAATAAAAATATACAAAAACTGTATAAATATTCAATATTAAATTGATGACTAAAATTTAGTTAAAAAATAATTGTTTAAAAAATTTAATTAAAATTACAGATATGTTTGCATAAATAATTCCTGTTATAAAAATTAATATGATAATAATTTAAATTATGAATTCAATTTAATAAATTTGCATTATTAAATGATAAATGAAATTTAATGAAAATATTAATTTAATAAATTAAATCAAATATTCGAAATTAGTTGCGTAGGTAAATAATATTATATAAATGTGATTTCTTACATAATTAAAATGAAGTTTATAAATAAATTTTAATTAAATAAATAATAATTTAAGAAATTAATTTAAATGTACTGAATTAATTACTAATAATATTATTTGTAATTAAGTACTTTTAACTTAATTAATAAGTAATATTATTTAAATGAAATAAGTGTATGAATAGTTAATGAGTTTGATAAATGTATTTTAATTAATTAAATAATAATTTAAAAAATTAAATTAAAAATGCAGAAATTAATTACATAAATAAATAATATTATATAAATACAATAAGTGTATAAATAATGTGAAATTATAAATAAATTTCGATTTGATAATTTATTGATTTAATAAAATTGATAAATGAATTTTAATTAAATAAATATAAATTATGAAATTAAATTAAAAGAACAAAATTAATTTCACAAAGATAACATTAAATAAATACAATATGTGCTTAGATAATTAATATAAAATTGATAAATAAATATTGATTACATAAATAAAAATCTAAAGAATTAAATGAGATGAAACCAAATGTGAAGAAATGTCATGGCGATCGCCAGTAGCGATAAAGACTTACATGTAGTCTCGTATATAGGTAATGTCACGTGACTATAACATGGAAAATAGCATCCCACCAATGACGTCACGCAAGTTGTATTTAAATCATTATCGTTCTTTGGCGATAGGATTGGCGACAAAGCTTTTCGTACACCGATATGAGAATTATACCTAGGATATATTACAGAATTATAAACATATTTCCATAAAGGACAGCATTAACAAATCACAAGTTTTAAAATTTTTAGATAGATATAAACACGATTCAAAAAATAAATCTATAAATATCACTTTAAATCCTTGTATTGAGTGACATCATAATTTTCAATCATAAAAGTTTTACATGCATAAATTGCATTTGAATTTTGTTACCTGGTGGAAAGTTTTCAAGGTGGCTTGTATAAGAAGGAGGAATGTTTACCAGCATTAACTTTGACAGATATTGAATTGTATCAGAGCATGAAATCGATATGTTGGGAAAGGTCTTACTTATAACTACAGACTGGATTTTGGTTACTAACAGCTAATCATACTCCTGTCAATGGCTGTATGGTTAGCGTTCCTGACTCATGCGCTGTTGGTCCCGGGCTCGACCCTTTCTGTGCTAAAAACAAAAATCAGATGCAGTAAAACAGACAAGTAATTTCATAATCACTGTTCATATTACTAATTTGGTTCCATAAATCAAGGAAATAAAATAGATTCAAGACAATGGGGAAAACTATATTTTAAAAATATTTATTATTAATTAAGAATTACCATTTCTGAAATTTAAATGAAAGGAAAAAAATTATTAACTACATATTTAAGGTAAATAACTATAGATAAAAACCCCAATTCACCCATGATATTTATTGTATTTTATTAATTATATTTTTGAAATTAATTATAATTCTATTTGCTTAGTTCCTGAACTTAGAGCAAAGTCTAATGCAAATTAATTAGAACAAGATAAAATAGTTTTGGGAAGAAAAGATGCCTAGCAAACTTTGTTGGGGGTTGCTTAGCAACCTGCGGTGAGTCAGGTCGCTGTCAAAAGTGTCATGACCTTGACCCCTCAAACCATACATTTGGCAATCCTTCTCTGTTAATGTCAATTTCATCATTTATTCGTTTTATAAGGAGAATTTATTACCAATATGTGTTTTATATTTATTTTATGCATTACGAATACGAAATATTCTTAATGCATAAAATAAATATCAAATATAAAAATTGCTGTATATATTTACATTGAAATAATTTAAGAATTTATTACCAATATGTGTTTTATACTTTTCAGAATTTTATTACTTTTTAACAACATTTTTTTGATGTCTGAAACAAACTGATTCTTTTTAATCTTTGTGGAAAAATACTGATTGTTTATCCTAAAACAAAAACAATGATGAAACTACTTTATATAGGATAAGCAAAATGTGTGCTTTGAGTAAGATTATTGTAAATAATTTCGTTATATTAATAGGGATTCCTTTTTTCTCTATTTACCCAAAGTGACTTTATATCTTAAAAGGAAAAGTTCTAAAACTGTAAAATGGATAGCAATAGAAAATGTTGCATGAGTTTTTTAATATAAACAATTAATTATTTTTTAGGAGAATTTTTTGAAATTGTTAGTGATAGTCACCTCCAGCAAGGTAAGAAATACGAAAACCTATAATCTCCCCAAGACAAATTTTCATACTGAAATAAGAATCTCCACATTTATTTCCAGGAGATCCCCACAGCTTACACGTAAGGATGTGCTTTTCAAAGTGGAAGGTCACGAATTCGATACCAGTGCACTAAGTGTCTTATTATACACTTTAACTTCTATAGTTTGATAGATATACAATGTTAGCAATAGATACTTAATAAAATTTCAGGTTCCTATTAATTAATAAAGATTATTACAAAGATTAATTCAGAATAATATAAACAACATGGTCATGTGCAATTCCTGGTAGACCTCATAATTATTAATAACATTTGATACACTTATTACTAAATAGAAAATTGTATTTTAAAAATGAAATTAAAGGTTACTTACAATGTTTGACTATATTACATGAATGAAACTCTCGAATAACTTACGAAGGTATTTAGAGACGCATGGGTAGCCCACGTGGGATGATGTTAGGCTTAATGCTGGACCGGACAACCAGGAACCCTCTGACCTATTTCACAGAACTGTTATATCTAAAAAAAAAAAAAATCATTTGGACGAACTGTACCACCTTGTGATCAGTTTTCCAGAAGTCACCAAATAGTGTCACAGCTCCAGTGGAAACTATAGTCTCTCCTCGTTCCCATTTACACCTTGTTCTCTTCCTTCTCAACCGGTGATACCCTCTCGTCCAGTCCCTCGTCAGGATTCTCCCCACAGGCAACTCGAGGCTTCCCGAACTGTTCTCCAACCCCCGACAGGCTTCCGATAGCTGCAGCCCAAAAATAACTGGTTCCTGACTATCCCCTTGCTTCACTTCATGAGTTCTCATGAAAAATTATCCAGTGCCCCCTCCCAAATAGTTCAAATTGCCAACCACGAGAAAAATTCATTTTTAACCATTTGTGGTCAGCACACCAGCCTCAGGGACACTCCGCAATGGTCAAATAACAGCCTCAGATTGCTGTAAAGATTGTATGGAACTTTTCTACCTTAAGGAATGTGATAAATCAAATTGATTATATTTCTTATAATTTTTGGAAAATAATTCAGGTTTTTTGTTTGTTCACATTTCTTATGTTAACTATTTTATTCCATCGATGAAACTTTGAAGTATTCTAAATATATACCTTTTTCAGTGTGTTTCTATAAATTAAGCTTCGTGACAATATTTTTAATATATTTTAATTCTGTAGAAATTTATGTGAATAAAAATACTCATAGAAATAAAAAAAATTATAAAAAAAATTGCACCATTATTTTTTATTTTGCTTTCATGGTAGGTATATTTACTATTAAATAATTTTAAAAGACGCAATCGTACATTAAACTTATAATAAAAACATGTAAAACTTGCAATTAAGGATAAATATTATTTTAAAAATATTTTAAAATGAATATTATTTTAAAAATATTTTAAAATGAATATTATTTTAAAAATATTTTAAAATGATATTTGTGGGCGTGTGCAGGTTCATCTGTGAGGTCAAATGTCCTCCTGATGGGTGTGGCTTGAATGGGGGGAGGAGGTTCAAGTGTGACTTCTTCACCTTATCAAAATGACGAGGCACTTGATGATAGGCTAGTATTCCATAACTTTAGGGTAATGCCCGGACTTCGCCGATACATATGTGATGTTATGTAAATATATTTAAAAATGATTTAGATTAAAATGTTATTTTTTATTGAAAATTTCCATGGTGGGGTATCAAACTCGCAGTCTTCCAGCCCCCATCTCCTGCGGGCCTTATAATTATTCTTAAAATGGAGTTTTGTGCAACTATCTAAAAGATAAGAATGGATTTTAAATGTTGTTGTGTATGTCAGAATTAAGTTGCTTAGCAGAAATGTCTTTTATGACTTTTAAAAGCCCCACGTTGTATTTACCATCTTAAGCGATGATAAGAGACTGGCATGATACATATAGAATGAGAAATTATATTGATTGCAGATTACTTTTAAGTAGTCACCTCCCTTCAAAGAAGAAATATCATTGTTTTTCTAGATAATCTTATTTAATGCATGAATCACAATAATAAAAATCAAATTTATTTATGCAAGCGGTATAAATGGTAAAATATTTTTTTATCTATGGTCTTGCTTGTTTTCAAAAATTGATAAAATAGAAAAAAATATGTGCAATTCTTGAATTAATAGCATTTGAAAGAGGAAAGTTTTAAAATTCTTCTGGTGCCAAAAGGCCCTAACTCACTTATATCATGGCCATGTCTTACAAATGTTTTCACGTGTTATTAGGAGTGTCAAACAAAATGGTTGACAACACCAATTAAGATTCTGTTTCCATTATAAACTCTATATTTGGTTAATGTCATTGCTATTCCAGTATATATTTCTAAGTTTTTAGACTAAGATATTTTAAATATCATGAATTCTTTAGAATTTTCAAGGATTTATACGATATTTTGTTTAAAGAATGATGATGGCAACTCGATATTTCTCCGAGAGAGTCTAGGACAAAAGGCATGGATTCTGAACTTGTGAATCATGGTGAACTGATTCAAGGCTCAAAGAATGTTCTGAGAATAGGACTGCAATCTATCTTCTAAAAATAGGATCTTCTTTTTGGATACCATACTATTGTTATTTCTGGGAAAACTGCTGTGCAATTCATGCAGAGCGCCATCTTTCTATTTCTTAAGTTGCATACAAACACGGTGGCCAATCGCTTTACAACATCCCCACATTGACCATGACCATGAAGGTCATTCCAGTGACTTTTAGGCGGGGCTTAGTGATTAGTAATCTTGAATTTCAAACCCACAAAGATTCAATCTTGATTCATGTTTGAGCATGTATCTTGAAAAGTATCTTTCACCCTACCCTTTAAATTTTTTGATTTTTTTAAAAAAACATAGTCTATAGTCGCTTAAAATATTTCATTCAATATACCCATCTATATTCTATAATTTCATATAGATTTTATTTATTTCATGGTGATTCATGAATTGATGGATATTCTATAAACTTGCATTAAATTTATAGCTATCCACTTATAATTTCACAATTTTTATATTTTTCACTATTACTATTATTTTTCACAATTATTATTACGTTACAAATTTCACAATTATAATATTTAATGCTTATTTAGTTCTTAGATATTTCCTATTGTATCAGTAAATATTATATATATATATATACATATCATAAATAAGATATATATATTTACGGTAATTTCAATTTAAAATACATTTATATTTTTGAGATTCATGGAATTAATGGATATTTGGATATTCTTTAAACTCGTCATGAAATTATGGATATCCTTTAATATTCATAATTTCACAAGAAACTTGATGATTATTTATATCTTTGACAAATTGTCTTATCAATCAATGTATTCTAAATTCATTTACATCACAGTGTATGGTTATTCTTGAATTAATAGCATATATGAAAAATAATATCCATATATACACACGATAATTTCGCCATGAATTTAATGAACATTTATTTCGTCCAAGATTCATGAATTCGATGGATATTTTATGTTTTCTTGTTATTACTACGTTAAAATTATAGTATATGTACATTTTGTATGGAATCACAGAGCATCCATGTAAACTCTATAACTTCATAATGAATCTGAAAATTTAATTTTTAAATATGTAAAATTAAATTTTCAGATTCATTATTAAATTATAGTGTAATATTTAATGAACATTTATTTCGTCCATGATTCATGAATTCGATGGATATTTTATGTTTTCTTATTATTGCTACATTAAAATTATAGTATATGGACATTTTGTATGGAATCACTGAGCATCCATGTAAACTCTAAAATTTAATAATGAATCTGAAAATTTAATTTTTAAATATGTAAAGGCATGACTTGCCATGAATTATGTCATTGTAATTAAAGGCCCAAAAATTTTCATCCACAACCTGAAAAGATAAAAATACTTCAAATAAAAAAATTTCAAACATATATTTATTAAAAGTTAAATATATATTTAAGTGAATATCTTTGCTTTTTCTGCATGATATCTCTAAAATTGATCGCTGTTTCTGATTTTTAAACATGAATTCACATTAGAATTAAAAGGACAGTTCTTGTCATAAAATGTTAACAAATAATTTATAATTAAATTTCTTCATCTACTTTACTAACAGCAATTATATTTGTTTTGGTTGTTATTTTAATCACTAATAAACATAATAAATACATCTATTAAAATTTGTATTTCGCAAAAGTCTAAATTTTGAATAAGAACTCACGGATCTGAGTTTTCAATAAATTTGACTTTCGACTAATAAAATGTCATTAATCAGTATTTTTCAAATATTCTTTTATAAATTAAATTTAAGTAATTAATTTTAGTTTTATGCAAGCCAAAAATACACTATTTTGTAGTAGCGCCCTCTGCTGGCATCAGCAGTTACTATCCCTATCTTTACATTTCTTACATTCTTAAATTTATTTTTATTATCTCATCAATGAGTTTGCTCCATTGAAAATTGAGCTTTGTAGTTTTGAAATAAATTAAGGAGAGAGATGGTAAGTGTCTATGTGAGAGAATTTTTTTTAATATAAAAAGCGAAAGAAAATTAGTTAAAAAGGACTTTCTGTAATATAGGGAAATGAAGAATTTGTCTGGCAATGTGAAAATTAGCTTAGAATCTTCATATTTTCGAATCGAATCTCATCGGACAATAAACTAAGAAAATATATTAAATTAACGATATCAACCTTTACTTCACAAACGGACAATGAGAAATTTAATAAAAAGTAATTAAAATAAAAATATTCAAAGTAGACCTACGTAGGAAAGAATAATATCCTTTAAAATATGTTTTATATAGTGCTTGTTATATTATTAAACCTTATCATTTTAAAATCATCAAAGATTTTAAAGCATATGTAGATAGAATATCCCTTTTTAGAGTGAATCAGAATGTTAAATTGATTATGTCATTAAAGAAATAATTACGAACACTTCACATTAAAAAGGTGTAGTTTTTATAAGAAAAATCATCACATCTTTTTAATCTAATCCGCATTGGTTTATGCATTTCAATAGAACAGCATAACGTAGGATAGTCACGCCTTTTTCCATGTCTTATTTGACCAATAGAAATAACTCCTTGATTTGGCGCAGCTTGCTCTTTTTGGACCTTGCGCCATAAAACCCAACCAACCAACCTTGATTACAAATGTATTTCAAGTTAAAAAAAAAAAAAAAAAAAAAAAGTGGAATTGAAGACAGTTGAAATTTTATTTCTTCTTAAAGAATTGTGGCTTTGATATATTTATCAGTTATTTTTATACACTTAAATTTACATTTCTTTATACAGAAAATGAAATTACGAGTTGATAAATAATAAAACAATTTTTCTATTTGCAGTTTTCATTCATTCATTTAGTTTATTTAAAAATTTAGAATTAGTGAAAAATGATATTTCTATTTTTATCCTGTATTTAATCAAAATATTTTTACTGAAAATTTAAAAAATAAAATATCAATAACAAAACATTAATTAAAAAACTGAATGTGTTTAATATAAATATTAGAGATTAAATACATTATAGAAAAAAAGTACACATAGCACAATGATTGATTATACATTAAAAGGAAATTATGTGATTTGAAACTATATTTTTTTATAAACTCTGTTTTGTTAAAATGACGAAGATATTAAAAAAATAATCTAGTAAGGAAATTACCAAATCGGAAGCAGCCTAAACACATTTACAAATTCATAAAACGTATATCAATAAAAATAATTCCCATAACATTAATAACAAAATAAATCGCTGTATTTTATTTTATTACTGTCAGTAGGAATTTTTTCTGTAAATAAAATACTGCAAGAAAATAATATTATAAACAACATAACATTAATTTGAAAACAAACAAAACATTAAGGAAATAATATTTATTTTATTTTGAAATAATATTTATTTTGTAAGCCTGCGCGTCATATATTTTTATTAATCTAAGGGAAAATTTAATCTGAAGAGAAAAATATAAATGATACTTAGTTCATTATGATGTAATTAATGCAGCTTGTTTTATTATTTATAGTAAAAGACAAAAATTAAGAAAAAGATTATTAAGAAAGAAAATCATTTCATTAGAATTTGATGTAACTCATTTTTAACGCCAATAAAAATTTAATTAAAATATAAAAATATTAAGAAAGTGATACTGATTTCATTTTGATAGTATTTAAGTGATTTTTTAAATTACTTATGTAAATTAAAATTTATGTTTTAATCTGAAGATAAGAGAATAAAATTTATTTATTTTCTTTA
>JAPDSC010071906.1:1263-12027 GCA_026290005.1 Latrodectus geometricus
ATATATATATAAGATTAGCTTTTCAGCGCATTCAGACAAGCAGGCGCCCGTAGCGACACCTACATTGTGTTTAAATAAGTAAATTGTTCAACCGGTTCCTCATACACAAATTGCATTTGAACGATGTTGCCTGGTGAAAAGTTGTTGTGATGCCTCGTGTAAGAAGGAGAAATGCGTACCAGCACGTTTCTGACTTTGATAAAGGTCGAATTGTAGCGTACCGGGATTGTGGTTTATCTTATCGCAGTATTGCTGCTCGCGTCGGGCGAAATCCAATGATTGTTAGCAGAATATGGAATCGATTGGTTCAGGACGGTAATACGGAACGCCATGCGGGACGGGATCTCAACGGCCACCTATCACTAGCAGCCGAGAAGACAGGCATATTATCCGCATGGCCGTAATGGATCGTGCTACCACGTCACGAGCCGTGAGTCAAGAAACAGGGTCATTTGGAAGACAACATGCGTCTGCACGAATAGTTCGACGACGTTTGCAGCAGCATGGACTCTCAGCTCGGAGACCGTGGCTGCTGCTTTCCTTGACGCTGTGTCATAGACAAGAGAGCCTTCAATGGTGTGATCAGCGACGAACCTGGGTGCACAAATGGCGAGACGTCATCTTTTCAGATGAATCCAGGTTCTGTGTACAGCATATTGATGGTCGCATCCGTGTTTGACGGCATCGTGGTGAACGCACACTGGCAGCGTGCATTCGTCATCGTCATACTGACCCATCACCTGGTGTGATGGTATGGGGTGCCATTGGATACACATCTCGGTCACCTCTTGTTCGCATTGATGATGCTTTGTACAGTGCATGTTAGATTTCTGGTGTGTTACAACCCGTGGCTCTACCCTTTATTCGAGCCCTGCGAAACCCTATGTTTCAGCAGGATAATGCCCGACCGCATATTGCCGATATTGTACGGACCTTCATTGATACGAAACATGTTCTGCTGTTGTCCTGACCAGCACGTTCTCCAGATCTTTCACCAATAGAAAATGTCTGGTCAATGGTTGCCGAGCGTTTGTCTCGTCACCAAACGCCAGTCACTACGGTTGATGAACTGTGGCATCGTGTTGAAGCTGCATGGGTATCTTTACCTGTACATGCAATCCAATCTCTGTTTGACTCAATGCCCAGGCGTATAACTGTTGTTATTATTGCCAGAGTTGGTTGTTCTGGGTACTGATTTCTCAGGATCTATCCAGCCAAATTTTTTAAAAATTTAATCATTTATATTTCTAGTATAATATATTTGTCCAATAAATATCATTTTGTTATCTGAATTTCTTCCTGGTGTAGCAATTTTAATGGCTAGTAGTGTATATATATATATTGCATTCCATAGAAAATTTCGAACAGAAATAAACTGCTTTTGGTTTTATTCAAAGTTATGATTTGAAAATAAAAAAATTGTTTTTAATTTTACATATTTTCCCTATGTATTAAAATTGTATTGCGATTAATTTTAGTTTAAATAGCACTGATAAAAGAGATTTTTTTTCTAAATTAATTTATTCTTAAAGATTTAAACAAGTAAGGAGTTTAAGTAACATAGCCCACACGTTCATAAACTTACAATATATTACGAATAGACAACTTTTATATATAATACTTAGTAAAGCTAAAAATTCATCTAATTTAAATTATTGAATATAGCTTGCTCACTAATTTAAAATATATAACACATAATATTTTTTCTAAAAGTTTGACTTTTTATTATTCTTAGTACCGAATAAGTCAACAGCTGTATCTTTAGCGCGGGGAAAATAAAAAAATGGGGCGTGGAAATTTAAAACAATAAGTATGTATAAATTCATTATTTCACAAATATAGCAAAACAGTGTATTTCCTATAATTGATTTTGTATATTAAATATATTCTCACATTTTGTCTATCATTAGAAAGCCTATTTAAACAGAATTTCTTAAAATTTATAAAAGAAAAGTTAAACTCATAAATGTTTATTTTGCATGAGAGCTAATAGAAATTGGATCAAATAGGAAATATACTTTTAATCTCATTATTATAATACAAATCAATGTTTACAACAAATTTCAAGTAAATTGGAATTAAACTGATATTTGTATTTATATTCTACTTTCTAATATCAATTTCATAAAATTCGAATATTATTCATGAGTAAAATTTGAATGTTATTATATCTTATATCTCGAAATGAAACAAAATAATTTTTATTTAAATCCAAGTTCACTCAGTCCTAAATGACTAGAAGAGAATTTGGTTTTAGGATCCATGAAATAAGTATCAATTTGATGACTTGAGTATAATTTGATCCTTACTGAAACTTATGTTGATTGTACAATCGTGAATGATTAATATTGCTCTAAATGAACAAGGTGAATTACTCTTTACTTAGCGAAACGTATAGGCATTCTATATGCTAGAATATTGACTTGGGAATAACTGCTTGTAATGATCGATTTTCTTTGATGCTTCAGCAGAAATGAACATATCTAAAAATTAGAACATATAATAAGCAAAAATTTAATATTAGGTTCTTTTCTAATTAATATTATGACGTACTCGAATTCCTGATGAAAATGTGTGATTGGTGAATTTAAAAGACATCTATAATTTTTATGTATTATTCCAAGTTGTCATATAAAGCCAGAAGCGTTTGTGAGGCTCATAAAACGTACTTTATGAGGTAACCAATATAGAACGTAAAATGTTTTGTTGGTAACTATAATTCAAAATCAGTCGATTGCCACTAGATTTCTGATGTATTGTCCATATCTGTTCTATACTCTTAAGTCTCACAGATATTATTTCTATAAAAAATTATTACACTAGTTGATTATTTGCGATGGAACCACAGAGACTTACATGCAAAGGATAGTTGACTGACAAAATCTGACATTGTTTAGAAACCACCAATTCTAATATCTATTCGACTTAACACTCGCAGCTTGACTAGAACTGTTATTAAAGAAAAATGATAATTTTTGTTTTGAGTTCTGCATATTTGTAAATAAAAGTAATTTCAAAATTAAATTTTGATTTTTTTATTGTACTGAAAATGAACAGTAGATAGAGGGCTTGAAATAACTTTACTATCTGCCATTAACAATTTTTTTTTTATTTTCAAATATGTTATTTAAAAATATTTCAAATCTCATAAAAGTTTCTCATATTTAATATTAGAAGATTTCTCCTATGTTGAATATATTTTATTGTTTTTGGATTTGAAATTAATGCGTATAGAATTCCTTACATCTAAATAATGTATTTCACTGCTTCATAATAAATAAATGTATGATTATCAGATTTCTTTTTTAATTATTTTTAAAAAAATATGTGTACATAATTATAATTTTGGATACTATTATTATAAACAGTAAAAAAATATAAATTGTACATTTTTATAAGTAAAAATCAATTGATTTTTTATAAAAATATTAATAAAACTGAAGTGGTTAAAGGTAAAAGTTTCTACCGAGACAAAAAGTGAATAATTTACGTGGGTGCAAAAATAATATACATTGATTATTCATAAGTGATAAATAGTACGATATAAAAAATGTTAATAGCATACCCATAAAAATGGACAATATTTCATGAATCTTGAGCTAATAACTATTGATTACAAACGACATGCTTCTAGCTGAACAATTTGAAAGCTTTAAAGTAGCATGAAGCGAAAGCATAACAACTATATTTTTGATGACTTTTTATTATGAATCACGAATAAAAGTACCTTCAGTTTTCTGAAATTCCAATGTCTTAAAAAATAATTGTGCTCGAGAGTGTCCTTTTAGATGTTTAACTTAATATCTATAAAATTATTATGCTAGTCTTTCCTTTCTTTTAACTCTATTTTTCAGCATATAAACATAATAAGTATCAAACTTTTGATAATTATTTTCAATTTATATTTTATATATGCATGACTTATGTATAATGAAATAAAACTATTTATTTCCCTGGTTATATTTTTTTACAGAAAAATGATGAACAACAATCGAAAAAAAAATTTTTGCTCAAAATGCAAAAAAAAAAAAAAAAAAAAAAAAAAAAAATGTTTCTACAATCAGAAAATTTGCTTTAGCTATAAAATTATCTTTAGTCCTAATCATGTTGCAATAAAATAAACAATGCAGTATACTTGGACTATGTAATAGCTACTAATCTTTTTTATAACATTCTATTTTACATTTTAAAATATTAAATCTATGTAAACTTATAAAATAACAGTATAGTTCTTATAATATGACATTTGGATGTGATAATTGATATGAATGATCTTTGCTCAAAATTTATGATATTTATATTTGAGAACAATGCGAAATAGCTTCTCTTGACTTCAGAAACACTGATATTGAAAAACTGCTATACTATAACTTCACTACATGCATATCATTTCACGAAAGATTAAATTTACGTAGATATGGGATACTTCAAATTTAAAACTAATTATGTTCGTAAGAGAAATGTAGAAACTTTAATAATCTTAAATACATTTCTCATTGAAGTATGAATTATAGTAACTAGCTTTTTGATATACTTTAGGATAACCTTTATTAAAAAAAGCTACAATAAAATAAAAATTGGTATTAATTAAAAACAAGACTATTAAACAACCATTATTCTTTTGTTACGAATTTTTATTCTTAATATTCATTGAAATGTTGGTTATGTTTAAATATTTTTAAATATTAAATATAATTCTATAGGTATTGCGTTATATACATTTCTGTAATATATATTGTATTTAATCGCGTATTGCATCATATACATTCTATATTGCATTACCATATTTCATAAAAAATTTCTTTCCGTAATCTAAATTTTTCTTAAAAACAAATTTTTTACATCGATTATTTCAACATTTTCTTAATTGTAACAAAATATCAAATTTCATTGCTAACAATATAATCAGCACGTCTTAATTTATTTTTTATATTTTAAATAAAAACATTTTCTAATATTTTTTTTTACACATTTCCAAAGATAATGTAAGGAAGTACTTTGTAAAAATCATTTTTATAAATACTAATGTTATTAAACATGTTTCGAAATTGATTTCAATTTTGTTAGTACTTTTAAAACCCAACTCTTTTAACAAGTTTTAAACAGTATTTGAGATATGAATGTAAACATGAAAGTTCGCAAACTGAATTCTGTCCAATTATCGGAGACCATAAGAAAGCTCAAGTCACTAGAAGAATTGATAAAATTCGCTCCGATATATTAGTGTCAGAATAACACTGTTTCTGACATGACTTAGTAGTGGAACATTGTAAACTATTGGTTAAACAAAAGTGCTCATATATTAAGCTTTCAAAAAGTGTCTTTCAGAGAATTAGTAAGCCCCAAAAATTAAATAGATTATTCTTAGAATCTTATTGAAGTATGAGAAGAAGAAAATGATAGATGAATTTGAAACGTGCTACTTTTTCCTGGACAAAAGCACTGCAATTATGTATGAATACTTACTTTACTCGGCAAAAAGCACCTTTTAATTTCCAAAGATTTCAATTGCTTGTATTTTTAAATTGTTGAATTTATAGTTTAAATAATGATATAATAAATATAATGCATTTTTTTAAATTTAATAAACTATAATCGAAATCAGAATTAAAAGCTTTTGAGGCTTTAAACCGAAGTTAATTTAACTTTATTTAATTAAATTAAAAAATGCATAAATCTCAAAAAGTATGTTTCAAATATTATAAGTAAATTTTATATGATTGTGTATCTAAATAATTTTTATTGTAATGTGCTTAGAAAGCATATAAATTTGCCTATATATGTCCTTTTATGAAGAATATAAATTTTAGGATATGTGTGATTTTCTTGTTTTATCTGTAACTGCAGGAAAAAAGTAAAAAAAATTTCAATGTACTGCTGAATAATACATAAAATGATCTAATGAGTTTTGTTTTTTCTGAAAACCAAGCATATTTTGTTAGTTAAACATGTTTATTTCTCTACATATTTTAGTTTTTCAATCAAAATCTGTGTTACTTGTAACTCTGACAAAATATTACAATTGAAAAAATTTTAAAAGACCCTCATTCTTTTAATATCATTTAATTTAATTATTATAAAATGAACACTATTAGTAACTTCATGTTAAGATATATTTGTCATTGGTGAAAATTTTATAAATTGTTAGCCATTGTAAATTATTAATTACCTAAAATTTAGTTATATTGTAATTTTAATAAAATAATATTATTTGATTTAAAATTAAATAAAGATACAAATTAATAATTTGTAAAATATAGTTTTATATTCTATGGTCACTCAATGTCGAAGATAATTAAACGCGAATTAAAAACATGAAAAAAATAACTACACATTGGGTCAGATTCTTAAAATTCCTCTCGTATATGTAAAATTAGGTATAATTTTACATATTCCTAAGACAAAGACAAAATATAAATCTTTTAAATAGCTTTTTGCAGTGCTAGTAATTATTTAATTGTTTTTTATTATCAAAATTATTCTATATTGCGTATAAAGCCTGTAAAAATAGCAAAATATTTAATTAGAGAAAAGAGAAATTATTTGTTTCAGAAATGGAAATTTCTATAAACTCGTTTGTATACTTAAATTAATGAAAATTCAAATTCTCTTTTGTATTAGTGTTTGCTAAAACTGTCATTAAAACTTAGTATAATTAACATTATTTTTTCTGATATATTACTACTTTGACATGCTTATAGATTTATTACCATACATCATTTTTAAATTCAAATAAATAAATGCTCTGAATTGTGTCATTGATATCATAACTAAGTATTGAACCACTACAAAAATAATTTGTAAAAAATATAATTTTACACTTTAAGTTTCTTAAAAAAGTTTAAACTTTTCAATTTCAAATTTTAGTATATAAATCGAGTATGTGAAAAGATTATTATTTATATAAATTTTATAAAATTAATTAATTATTTGATTTAACCACGTATACAAAACAACTGTTAAAATTTATTTTGATATACTGGCTATAATATTTGAACTAATGTGGTATTTAATAAGAGTTTATAAAAATAAGGTTACTTTAGCTTGTTTGTTAAGATAGCTTACAGCACATAAACATTTAATTCTATATTTGGTTCATAAATTATTATTAATATAGTATTTAAATAAATTGAAATTTTAATAACCATTTCAGAGTTTAGCCTATTAAAATGTAAAGCGCAATAATTTGCTCTCTTAAATTATTGAATTATAGTTCAGATTTTAACAAAAACATGCAAATATAGTGAAAAAAAGTATGAATAAAGAAAACATTTCTTCTTCAGATAATAATAACTTAGAATAAAAAATAAATGTTCTGCTTCAGAAAATTTAAAGTCAGGCAAAGGAGAAAAAGGAATTTGATTCGCGTTAATTACTTCCCGTAAGAGAACAACTACATATCATTTAAATGGGAGAGGAACTGAAAAAATCCATAAAAACTGGCTTGGGAATATGCGGTAGTTTGCATGAAGGAACATTTTGGTTGGTTTGAGATAAGATTAAAAAAGAAGTGTCTTCAACTGATAAATTCAATAAAATATAAATTTGTGAGTTTTTCTTTTAATACTTTCACTAAGACAATGATTCTGCTTTGTATAAATTTTGAAGCTATTTTTTTTGGAAAATAAAATTTTTAAACATGAAATTAAATGTCATATTTTTCCAAATGTGTACAAAGTAAATATTTTACCAAAAATACAAAATTAATTTTCACCTTGAAAAAAATCAACACATCAACCAAAATATTAACAAAAAAAAATAATTAATTAAACATAATATACCTTTAGAAATATTTTGTTCTGTTTAGAAAATAAATTATTACAAAATTTTACTCCAAACTTTATGTTTTAGAATAAAATTTTAGTAATCTCTTATAATTTTTAAACTCCATTGAATATTAAAGAAGCCAATTACTGTACAGAATTTATATTTATGATAGTTCTTGTGTTATAGTTCCATTTTTCAAATCTATGTTTCTCATTTCTATACTTCGAATTTAAATTTAAAGTATAAAAATTTGTAATAAATTACTAAAATAGAAAATTTTAGTTTATTCTACAATATCAGAAAAAAATTTGTATCTGAAAAATTATTATATCAAAAACCCTTATGTTAATTTTTATACTAATTTAATTCAATGTACTTTCATGGAATAATTTCAATCCTCCAATTCTCAAGAAATAGAAACAAGGAATTCCTAAGAAATCATAGAAATAGTTCTGCCAATTGTCTCAATTTATAAGCGCCGAACAATATTATTATAAATTCAAACATTTATTTGTATTTTCATGATAAATTTAACACGCTGAACCCTGCTAAAGTGCTTATGAGAAATAAAATAATTTTTTAGTCACATAATTTTCAAATTGATAAAAAAGTTATTAAAATCCAAATAAAACTTTCAGTACATTTAAACAAGAACTACATCATTTTAGTATCTCTCGTAAATAATAACTATTTCAAGTGCCAAATATTAATACAATATCAAATTATAGTTCAATCTTGTAATTACGATCAAGAATAATTGAAAACTTTTGGAAACAACGCTTGAAAATGTTTGTAACAACAAGAATCAAGATGCTTTCAATGAGATTACAAATTTAAATTGTTCTAGATGACTATAAATAAATAATCAAATAATGAAATTATCAATGTATAGTTTATTTCTTGATATATATTAATGACACACAAAATTCGGAATTATTGATGTACATAAGAAAATTTAAATATCACTTATTTATAACTGCATACATACGCAATGTGCTTTATAAAAGAAAAACAAGAATGGTTTCTTAAAAACTTGTTTTATTAATTCAATCTGAGTAATCTATTTAAAATCTTCAAAATATGAACTTCCAGTATCAATGCATTTCTTATTTCAATTTCTGGATGTTCAGAAAGAACTTCGTAATGTGGATTTGAAAGTTATCTGCACACTTCCTCGTGTTTCATTCTGATATCAATATTCAAACGGGGAAACAAAAAAAATCACATGCAACTTAATAGAGGTAGACTAGGGTAAAACTGTGCTGTGGACGAATTTGTCAACAACGGTAATTGTTGACAAATCTGGCTGGGTATGTTGTCCGGGAGAAGGAGTTACATCGAAATTTTGATTTCTTTTCTTACATGGACGAATTTGGGTGTCAAGCTCTTGAGTATAAAATAATAAAATACCAATCTGTCTTATTATAGTAAAAATTCGAAATGGGAAACTCTTTGAACGTCAGAAAAACCAATGAACTATTTCTTAATAGAAATTTTGTCATGCTAGTTTTTTGGGAGGGAGATACGTTAGAGTGTTCGAATCGGAAATTTTTCATATCTGGGTAACGCTAAAATGAGTAGCAGTTTCTGGGCTCGTTGTGACCAACAGTCACTCAGTGCTTACCATTAGAAAAAAAAACTAATTCCATTGTTTTTTAATTGATTAATTGTTCAATACATGAAATAAGGATTTTTTAAAATTAGGTTTATTTTCATTCGATAGATTTTTTTTTTTCAAATCTACATTCCATTACATTTACTGTACATACATTTTTCTCTTGCTTAACTAAACATTAACAAACAACATTACTAAACATTAACTGAACTTAAGCAAACACTTAATTGAACACAAACATTATTTTTCTATGAAACAAATAAATATGTACACTTTCATAAATATAGATTGTACTCTATTTCTAGCCTATTATTAAGCTAAACATGGCACACAAATTGAAGTAAATAATTGAAACAAAGAAAAAATATTTACGCAACTTCAACTAAATAAAGTTGGATTTAGAAACTCTAAATTTGTAGCAATTATTTTAACGAGCGCATACGAAAACATGGAATATATGGAAGCTTTTCTGAAATTGTTTAGAATCACTTAAGCTTTTTAAGATGTATTTAAAAAAAATCGCTGTGTTCGAAGTAGTGTTTTTGAACATAAGTGTACTTCTAAATGTGAATTTTTCAAAGCCTATGCTAAATAAGCCTTTTTTCCCAGAGTAATCACATTGATCTAATTTTACTCTTAAAGGAAATGAAAGGCATTACTTTTTATGGCAGGTTGTATTTTATTAATTCAACAAGTAAGATCGTGTTCAAATATTCCATTTGATCGTATTCAATACATCTATTGAAGAAATATAATTAAATAAAAAGTTCAATTGTTGACAAAAATATCTATTTTATGCTTAATTTTTGATAAAATCATTTATTAATGTCAAATTTATGGATATATACCATTATATACAATGTATTTTTTCCGTACTACAATATTTTAATGTATAAATATGATTGAACTATCAGAATAGTATCACATACAGAATAAGTTATAAAATCAACAGCTATGAACACACCTGTATTAAGTAATTTTTTTTTCTTTTAATGCAGATCTATAATCAAGATTCTTCTCAAAGCTGTTTCTTAAATTTTTCAAATAAAATATTTTAAATTTCTTCATTACCAATCAACCAAAAGAACAAACATATTAAATGCCATTTTTAGTGAATGACATTTTGGCTATATTAAATTTTCCATGAATGTATTATCTTTGTATTGATAATAGCATAAAATTGAAGTAATTTTGGTTATAACGAATGTTAAAAATTAAAAATAATGTTTACAGTTTTTTTAAGGGATTATCTTAAAAAGTACTAATTATAAATGTATTATTGATTTATATATCGGAAATAAGCTTATTGTATCGATACACATAATCAACAAACTGCCTCTTCGATTCATTTATAAGAATTTATGTGTGATTAACATTAAAAA
>JAPDSC010071913.1:0-11851 GCA_026290005.1 Latrodectus geometricus
TAAGCTCTTGATGCATGTTAGTATCTACAAATATATTTTACTCCAAACTGTTAAAATGTTTAAATTCTGATATATATATATATATATATATATATATATATATATAAATGTTTCTAACTATCAAAATGAATTAAAACCTGAACCTCAGTGGAATTTTATTAACAAAATTTAAACTTTGAAAAATATTTTGTTAATAAATAAAATTTGAAACCAATTAGTTGGTTCAAAATTAGATTTTTCTCCACGAATTTGTGGATTTGTGGACAGAAATCTTTTTGAAAAATTGTATGATTTTTTTTTTTACTTATTTTAAATCAATTAATGTATACAAGAGAATTTCAATATGCCTTTTTCTTTCGAGGAAATCTTTTTTTATATATATTTCTATCATGAGAAACTAAGCTATGCAAAAAACGAATTTTAGATGTTATTGTAATAAAAAAAATTAATAAATTTCACTTCAATTATAGTTAATTTCTATTTATTACATAATGAACAAAATTAAAATGTATAAAACTTTCAAAACGTAAGATGCGCTCGTCAATAAAGCCAAAAAACAAGCTTTGCAATTTTGCTTTATTGCTCACGATTTTTGAGGGCAATAAAGCAAGATCATGGGAAAAGAAATTTTGTTACATTTCTTTTCCCAAGATGAGTAGACAGTGGAAATTTGTTTTTGTTATTGTTAGGGTTAATCCCTTATCACTGCGAGATATGATATTGATTGTTCTCTTATTTTGACATTGTATGTTAAAAACATGCTTTGCAAAAATTCTTTTCCCTTGAAAATGGAAAGTTTCAATGATGGGACTTTCCTTAGAATTTTTTATGTTAATGTAAATTTGAAACACATTATGTGAATTGTTTTAAGTATTATACTTTGAATACAATTTTGTGTAAATGTATTATATACATTTTGATTGGCCAAAAGAAATATAACAAATTATGTTAATTCCAAAATTTTCCAGCCATTCGTAATTTTCTATATTAATTTTTTATATTCTCTGCCTCTCTAAAGCTTCAAGTTATGTAAACACTGCAAGAGATTGTTGTATATATCTCATATATATCCAAGACAGTACAAATTCTTGTTCAGGCAATCATTCCGGTTTCAAACTTTATATGGCAACTATGCTTGATTTTACAGATGTTGCAGTGCAAAAATTCCTTTTATAAAATTAATTTCTCCTATTTTAAAATTATATTTTTCTCATAATATAATTTTTATTATTTTTCATGCTTTGTATTTATTTTTGCTTATATCGCACAGCAATCACGTTTTTATCTAACATCAGAATTTCACAGCATCATATCCTATATCATTATATATATATAAGAAACTACTTTTTTTACGGATATATTCTTCGGTGTTGATGTTTTTATTCAAGTTAACATTCCTTCATTAAGTTTGAACGTTTCAAATTGCTATGACATAACAATTTTTACCATAAGTTTTTATATAACAATATGTCTAAAATTTCTATGCTGTATCTGGGACTTCTCAATAAAAATAGCACTTATTTTCTAACTCTTTTTGATTCAGCAATCTGCAGGTGCAAATGATTAAAAACTATTTTTTTCTAAATTATTCAGTTATTTCTTGAATTACAATATTGAGAATCAGTGCTTGAAAATTTTCAAGATTTACATCAGTAGAATTCTATGTTTTTTTTCTGATTTCTGAAATGAAAATCTCCATCTAAAACGTTGAAAACAAATGTCGTAATTAATTTTTAATATGAGTATCATTCCAAAAATAGAACAATTTGACTAACATGCTTTGGAGTAATACTTTTTTTTTAATGATATTCTATAGTTTATAAAGTTTGAATAACTTATCGTATGATATCATTCATTTCAATGTTTTAGGTTTTCAATACTTTTCAGTTTCTACATGTTTTTATAACTATTAATGTCTTCCTATTATATTACAAAAATATTATTTGCAATTGAAGTGATGCAGTTTCAAAGCACACAAATTAAATAATTATATTTTATTAAACATAATTTTAGATAGCTGAAGTCTGACCATGTTTAAATATTTGCTTTATGGGCTATATTTTTGTTTAATTTAGTGGTTATTTTAGAACAATATTTTCTTCGATTTTTATCAGAAAATAAATATCAATTAGATACTATATACAGTATAAACATATACATCAATTTATTAAGATTGGTTTAAACACATTTTCATACATGCAATTTCAATACACAAATTTAGAGATATTGTTATATTTTAATTATTATTAAGTATTAACATATGCAGTAAGTTAAATTCTTGGAAGAATCTGAGTTATGAATTTTTTTGATCTAAGAGAAACAATAATACAATAGTATATAATATAAATTAATAATAACTAATTTTAATAAGAATAAAAGTATTATTGCCATGTACAATTTAAATAAATTTTTAAGCTGATAAATGCCCATTTTTACTTTTAAAATGAGGTTTTATATAGATTTTATATCAACATTAAATTATATTTATATAAAACCTCATTACTTTGTGGTGTACAAAATTAAAATAATATCTATATTAATTAAATAATAATATGATTTAAATATCTACTATATTATTAGTATTTAATCAACTATATTATAAGTAATCAAATGATTAAATACTAAACAAATAATAAATCTGAGAAAATATTCCAAATAGATATTTATTACTAATGAGAAAGACAGATAATTAAAATTATTGTTAATGATAATTTGAGTAGCTCTATATCAATTCTACAGATGATTCCTTTAGTTATTCTTGATTATATTAAAAATACTTCTTTTAAATTGATAAAAAATTTACTAGTTTATATCATTATCATGTTAGGTAGAATTAAAAACTATAAATGTGCAATATATTTTTCAGCAAACATCATTTATTAAATATTTTATGTGTGTAAATTTTTTAAATTTATTAAAAATTTACATAAAATTTGATGACTATAAACACTTTTTAGACTATTTAAGACTTTAAAGGCAAATAAAGAGTTTTTATTAATAGATTAAATTTATTACAAACTATATTTTTTGACTTCAAATAAAACTTATTTTCACTTAGATATTTGTACTTTTATTTACTACTATCAGCATTAAAAATAAATTCAAACTTAGTTAAAAGTAAATACTACATATATTAGTAATTAGATACTTAAGGCTGATTTTAGCTAGTCCAACAACATTGAGTGGATAATCTGTATTTCTTTAAAGAGTCTTAGCGATTCATCATCAGAAAATATCAGAAACAATACGTATACCTTATAAATATTACAATATTAAAATTCGTTCTAATTAAGGTGTGTAAAAATTAAAAAAAGAAAAGGTTTTTATGATGCATCCGTATATCATCCTTAATTGGTGATTAATAGTAATGAGTTTTTTCTAATTTTGCTTCATATGCACAAAGTAGCATTTCGAGCTTAGAGAATTATTAATTTGTTTCCTAAAGGCAAATAATTAATAATTAAAATATATCGATAAAACATAATTTTTAAACAGAATTTTTTACATACTCTATATTCCTCTGCATTATGTTGCTGTCATTTTAAATAATTAGCGTTATTTAGAGCGAGAATTTTTTATCTTGTTTGAAAGAGAAATATTAGGAATAATTAACTCGAAATTTGTCTTTATAACACATAAATCATAAAAGAAAATTTGTGACTAATAACGCTTATTCAACTTTATAAACAAATATAACTAACGGCCAATCCAGTTTCAAATTAATTATATATTTTTAATTTTTATTTTTATTAGAAACTTAATATATTCAAATTATTTGAATTCAAGAAAATTATAATATAATTTTGGGAAAACGGAATATGATTTTGAACATCATAACAATAATTAATTTTGAATAATGCAATAAATAATATTTAGTTTATCTGAAAAAATGTATTTATACCAGACTTTATGAATGTCTTCTTCTAAGACTTCAGATCAATTATTTTACATCTAATTCAATTAATTTACTGTTGATTATCTTGTAACTACTGACTGAAATAGCTTAATATACCCCATTTTTCTATGCTATCATTCTACATTGGAATTTATAATTGATACCATGCTTTCTGAATGTTTATATTTTACTAGGGAGAAAATGTGCATCTGATTCGGAAAACTTAATCGTGTTCGTGGAAAAATCCATTTTGTTAACTAATAGACCAACAATAAATTAATACAACGAAAACAAATTCGCAATATACATTAGGTATTGATGAACTCAATATACCCAAATAAGCAAAAAATGGGAAAAATAAGCGAACGCACTTAATGTTATTATAATTTAAACTTAAGAATACGATATTTTGTAGTTTAACTAGTTTAACACATAACATCAAAATTACTTAGTTTATATTTTCTTAAAATGATGTTTTGCAATGAAGACTCCTTCATAGACTAGCTAAAAACAAATCAAATGTGGTACATAAGCATAAAAACTTCATTTAATTTCGAAATCATTATTATTTAAATTGGTACTCTCATTTGCTTTCCAAATTATTTTTGATTAATGATGTATTGCGAAAAACATAAACGCATTTTCTAAATAGGATTTATTTCATTTAGAAACAATACTAATTAAAATTGGGAAAGATAGTTACTTTTAAAAAACAATTATACTTTATAAATGTAGAAAGGTGTTAGAGAGTCCGATGCTTTTTCTTTTTTCTTAATGGTAATATATGGATGACAATTTTAAGAAGATGAAAGTAACCACACATTTTATTCAGAAACACAAAAGTTCTTGATTAGAATTCTACAATTCTAAATTAATTACGTTGCGGTAAAAGTAACTTTAAAATGTGTTCAGCTTTATATAGATTTCAAATTGATTACAAAAACCAATTTCAAATTTTTGAAAAAAAGTTTATTTTTCATTTTAAATTAACCAGAATTCGACATCCTAAAATTAGTTTTACTTCTTTCTATGCAGACGTTCAAAATTCAACAAAAAACGAAAATTATGAAAAACAGAGAAATCTTTTATTTATATCGATATACAAATTTTTCTGATTACTCTTTTAACAGATTATAATTAAATAAATCATCAAAATGAATCTCAAACGGAAAAACTAAAATTCAAAGTATAGAAATATGAAGTAAGCAGAAATGGTGCATTGAAGTACATATATGTTAATATTTTAATATAGATATTAATAAATTTATGACATAATTGAAAAAATTGAAGTAAAAGGCCAATGTAAAATAAATAACATTAAGAAGAATTGAGTAAAAATAATGTTAAATTATTTTGAATAATATTCCAAAAATGGAATTACATTACTAGTCATTAAAATTAATGCACCAAGAATTAAATAAGAAAAAATTCTTATTAGACAAATGTGTTATATGAAAAATAATGACTGATTAAATTATCAAAATGTTTTATTAAATAAATTAATGCAAATGAAAAGAAATGTTTCACGTTAATTGAAAAATTCTTGATACAATAAATTATTTTATGTAAATTTTGACATGCAGAGCATTTAAATGCAACATTTATGTATAAAAATATAGAATTAATCTTAAAATCTTAAATTAACCCTAATAGATTTATCTAAGTAAGATTTACTATATTTATAGTTTTCAAAATGTATATAATAGAGTATATACAATAAAAAATGTATACAATAATATATACATTTTAAAAATTAAAATTATCATTTAAGTAACGAAAACAGAAGTTTGAATTTTTTAAAAGTCGTACCTTGTTCATCAAATAAAAAAAATTCTATTTTGGTAAAAAGCATAAAAAGTGTCGGCTTCTTTATACGTCAAATCATCGTGCACTCTATTTCATCTGTTTTCCTAACAATAACATTATTTTATGTTTTTGAGGAAATAAAGACATTTTTCCACTTTTAAAAGAGCCGGCTATACGCATCGATTTCTTTTACACACCGCACTTAGGAACTCAAACCCAGAGAAAAAAATATCTTTTGAAAACGGATGTTGCCAAGCTGCTGAAAGGAAATAAAACGAATCCATTTCTTATTTTTATGTTCGTTATTTATTTTCGCCTGTAGCTTATCTAATCCGATTGCTGCTGACAGGTGGATGGTATTCGAATTTCTAAATCTATTTTTGCATCTCAAATGATTTTCAAGATGTTCATAACTTTAGATGTTTCTTTATACTACCTCCCAAGCAGAAATGTAGAAACTGCATCGATATATTTATACGTATAAAGTTTCGTTTTGAATTTAATATTTGGAATTCTGATATTCGAAAACATTAATGTAGTCTGAAATTGACTATTGACCTCAAAATACTCCAACCTCGGATGCGTATTTAATGCTGCACATAAATTTAAGTTTGTTGCAAGTTTCTTCCGCAGGAATAACATTTTAAATGTGTAAGTAGATATTACATTTTAACTCATAAGAGTTCATTTAATACATTGAATTTCTTCTTGTTATCTGTATTCAATTATGAAATGGTGAATTTCACATTTTATCAAATAAGACCATTGGAATAAAAAGGTATAAAAATTATTTTTTTCTCGTTTTAGATTTGAATTTAAGATCATCAACATATTTTAATAATAATTATGTTCTCATAAATAATTTGATTGATGGAGATACGATGTATTCTGTTTTAATATTCACATTTCCGTTTTCTTCAGTTTATATAAATTTATTTTTATCTAAATAAGTCTAAATATTTATTCATAAATTAATGTAATATTTATTATTACTTACTTAAATTTTAAAAAAAAAATATTAAGACTAACACATTTTATAGTAAAATGTATGATTTACAATATTAAAAAAAGTACTTTTAATTAATTTGATTCTTTATAAATTAGTATTGGCTGAAAATTTTCATTGCAACCCAAAGGTGTTCACTGTGACCTTCGGCTCAGAAGCTCATGCCTTCTGCTTCAATCTAGTATTTGAATTTTGGAAGAGATCGGAATCCACTTTAAATTGCGTATTAGATCTAGATCAGGGATGGGAAAACTTTTTCGATCGCGGGACAAAAATTGAAAAAATAAAGTTTGGCGGGCCAAGATGAATTTTTCTAAAATTTTAAAAACAATATACAAGTATTACAATTTAATATATCAATGAAATGAATAAAACTGCAATTTCATTTTTAAAAAGTTCCTTATATTGAGGTTTGAAGTGAGATATAGTGATCTAAGGAACGAGGCTAAATGCTCATCTGTCAGTCTATTTTTTGAAATAATTCTTTCTAAGGTTCATACTTGAAAACACAAGTTCACATATATAAGATGAAGCAAACATAGCACTGATTTTCTGGGTATGAGATATTAAATTTGGGAAACTTACTTTCAGTAAAGATTTGTAAAACTCTAACTGTGGCATATTTAGAAACAATTGCTTGAGATGATTGTTAGATTGCAACTCAATTAATTCAAGCTGCAAATCTGACCTCACTGCTTCACAATTTACATAGTAAAAATATCCAATTCTGCATGAAGGACACTGAAATCTTGAAATTAGAACTCAAAATGCAGTTTTTTCAAGCTATCTTTATAATTCTTAAGGTTCTGTTTATTTACTGAGAGTATTGAATTTAATCTCGGGAAATGAGATAAGTCGTTCTTACCTAGCTGCCCAACAAACATATTAAGTTTTAGCTTAAAAGCTTTGAGATGTGACAAAATATCGTCGATATATTGGTTTTTCTTTTGCATCTTGACATTCAAGTTGTTCATATGACAAAGAAAATCTGTGAAAAGTGCAAAGTCTGAAAGCCATTTTGTATCTTCTAACATTTTGCACTCCGCAGAACACTGTTTCTCATGGAAGAATGACTAAGTCGTCCTTCAGCTGCCAAACTCGCTCGAAAACACATCCTGCACTAAGCCACCTTACTTTTGTGTAATACAATACATTGGAGTATTTAGATTGCACTGGCTGAAGAAAATTTCGAAATTGCCTGTGAGTAAGCCCACGAGATCGAATAGTATTTACAAGCTTCACGTCTGTATCAAGCACGGGATAGTTTCATATTCAGTGGAAATTTACACAGCGCATCTTGATGTATAACACAATGTAGAAAATCAACATTGTTCCCGGGATAGTTTTGATTAAAGAACCCAAGAAATCCAGATTTTTTTTCCTGTCATATTTGGTGCTCTATCGTCGTAATATTTCATATATTTGTTATTCGCTCTTTCAAAGTTAAAAACTTTTCCAGAAATTCTCGAAAAATATCATATCCCGTTATAGTTCCCTTTAAAGAACGTTGCACGCCTGTTCCTCAATAATTTCAAACTTCTCCTCAACACCTCTTATAAATAATATTAGTTGAGAGGTATCATTTATCTCAGTGCTTTCATCCATAGCTATGGAACAAAATTTAAACTGGCCAATCTTTGACTCTAATTGTGATGTCAAATTTTTATCGATGACTTCCATTCTAGAAGTCACCGTTTTTCGAGATAAACTTACGTTCTCAAAATTATTTTTCTTGTCTGCACATAAAACATCACAAACTCTGAGCATGCATTGTTTAACGAACTCCCCATCACTGAGAGATTTATTATTTTTAGCAAAACTGTATGCTATAATGTAACTTGCATATGTAACTGCTTCTTGATTACTGTTTACCTTCTCGAAAAAAATATGCCGGCCTGATAATTTTTTACAAAGACTTTCTGCATTTTGTTTTTTTTTTTTTTTCATATTCGGATATTGCTTCGTAATTGGAATTCTCATGCTTAGATATGAAATGACTGTAAATGTTATATTTTTTGAAGACTGCTACAGCTTCATTGCAGATAAGACACACTGGTTTATCTTTTACAACTGAAAAAAAAATATTACCATGTCCATTCATCATTAAAAGCGTGGCACTCTGAATCAACTTTACGCTTTTTAGTAGCCATTTTGGGGTTGAAATATTTTAAGAATGACCCAAACTAGCACTAGCTACGCTATACTTTTAATAATTTCACCACACTATTCACAATGACGCTATATATCCACAATCATTCAACACGCAATCAATAATATTAGAACTCGCGCCAAAAGAAAAAGCTGCTAGATGGAGCTTAAAATGCGCAGTCTGCCCCATGTGATGACCAATTCATCTATATTGAATAACTATATGTCTGCTCCACAAGAAAAAGATAACGCTTGTTGGCGCCAAACTACAGCTATAACTAACAAATAACTTCAGCTTTTAACTCTTTACCGATTAAAAACTGCCTGTGTTTGCTATTTCCCTTCATTTATGTTTTCTAGAACAAAAATAGAGAATGTAAACAGATTGAATAGAAACAGAATGTAAACCAGCTCTTTGAAAAAAAGGAAGAAAAATATAATATTTAAACAAAGTAGAAAAGGAGATGGATATATAATATATGAATAATTCTTTTAATTTGCCTCTGACCTGCAAATTAAAATTCTATCCGCGGGCCGGATAGATTCTTCCGGCAGGCCAGAGTTTTCCCATCCCTGGTCTAGATGTTGGTTTAAGAAAATTATTGACTTTCAAGTAGTAACATATATATGAAACAATAAAATTAATTATTCAATTAAATTAATTCAAAATTTTATTATGAAACAAAAAATTACTCATTTCATGAAATAAATAAATGTTTCAACGCAAAAAATATAATTTTATAGGTGGCATTAAAACATTTTTAAAATAACTATATGGTACTTAATTAAATCTGGCAAAATATAACTATTTTTAAAAGTAACCATATAAATTGTCAATAAAAAATTAATTGTTTTCTGTTGTAACAGATGATTAAATAGCAAAAGTATGATTGATACCTGCTTATGTAATAACACACAGATACCTACCCGCATGAAATAAATGTGCAGATAAAACGTATTAAATATTCGCCTATTTTAAGAGAGCGTAATTTAATCAACCATTAAAAATACTAAATGGTTATCATTATATATCTAGGTATATTTTAACTTCCAATGAACTTTTCGATACATTTTATCTAGGAAAAATTTTTATTATTTCCTGCACAAGGAAATAATAAAAGTGTTCCGTATATCCATCCAGTTTTGATAAATTTGAAATTTTGTATATTAACTATAAGAAAAATCAAACTAAATAATTTTTGCAATACTGTTTTACACTTAATAAAACTTAATATGAATATTTGCAAATCGTAATTAGAAAAAGAAATTGTAATCGACTGGTATGCATTATTAATTCTTTCTTTATGAACCATTTATAACAAATAAAAAGTAAAACAAAATTCTTTAATATACACTTAAATATAAAATAATAAAAAGATTATTAAACTAAAGCTATTTAATACGCACTTTTAGATAATTAATATGTTGAAGTAATATATTAAAAATTAAGCTAAATGAAGACAACTAAAAGTTATTGTTTCTGATCCCTAACTGGCAAGACAAAAATAAGACCAACTCCATGAGTCCAAAATCCCCTACAAAATCCAAACACTCAAGAGGTTTAGAAAACACCTCGTCCAATTTAAAATCCAGGCAAATCAGAATATGTTCAGGAGAAGCCTGGACAGACCTATATTTTGTGCAAATCTTAAAAAAGTTTCCGACATATTGCCTGTTCATAAGTCATAGAGACAACTAAATTAATATACTAAATGCATGATAAAAATTATATTTTGTTGTAAGGAAATATTTTTGGCAAGGAAATATTTTGGCATATAATATCCATTTTATTGTAACACTAAATAATGACAGGAAGAATTCAATCAGAAGTGGGGATAGCAAATCTTGAAGTTTTTGTCTTAAAAAAGCATTTTAAGAATTAAAAAGACATTTTAAATTATGTAAAGCTATGATCAAAACGATATAATTAATTTAAATTAATAATTCTCGAAAACTGGGTTATTTAAATCTGTCTGCTAAGTTTATTTATAAAAGACAAGACATTTTCAGGCTTTAATCCATTAAATGATTATTCGGAGCTCAAGGGAAATGAAAGTTTAGAAAATAACGCGGAGTAAACTGATATAAAATAATTTATTGTAATTAATGTAAATGAAATGCTACATTTAATGTAAAATACAAAACTTATAATAAATTCAAACAAAACATTTCTTATACCTTTTAAGCAATCGAAAATATTTTTAGACCAACATAAAAGAAATTATTCATATTATCTTTCGAAATTAGTAATTGAAAATGACACCAAACAATTTCGAACATTTCAAAATGTCTGTGAAAATGATAAAAAGAAATGTCGAAAATCAATAACTACCATGTTGGGGTTATTGATTGCTAATATAAAATCTCAATTCAATCACTGCAAGAACTGCATCAAATGAAAAATTGCCAATTTTTTTCCTTAAAATTAAAAATATTGCTGACAGAAAAGTATTTCTTTGACAGTTATTATTGCTCTATCGAGTCATTCCTTAAAATATGATTAGTTAGAAGAAAAGAAAAATATTTTAGCACAAAAATCAAAACGTTTCTTTTCATAGGAAATAAATTAATATACTCTCTCACTTCTTCCAATATAAAATTACATTTTTACATTTTTCCTTTTGTCTTTTGAGCTTATTTTTCTCAAATATAGTTTTTTTTAAATCCCAGGTGTATAGTTTCAAAAATACAATTATTATTAAAATATTTTCTTTTCCTGTTTTAATTAAATTTTTTTTAAAGATTAAAGAAAAATCTGTATAATTTATTTTTTAAAAATAAGCATGTTTTTTAGTTATATAGACTTTGTACAGACTTTGTTATAATTATGAATAAAAATCATTGAAATTTGTTAAACAAAATTAAGAAATAACTCAAATAAATAAAAGAGCAGACAAACATTAAAAGAGAATTTCGATAAAAAGCATAGACATTTACAAAAATGGTGAATACAGGTAAATTTATATATTTATTTGTACCCCCCCCCCTACACACAG
>JAPDSC010071913.1:11951-22657 GCA_026290005.1 Latrodectus geometricus
ATATATATATATTAGTATTTAAGAATGATACAGAAATATGAAATAGATTTACTTGATTTACTTGTCTAACTGTTAAGGATAAAAAAAGTATTATTATATGAGTTATTAGGCCTTAATTTTGCTCAATACAGTTTACTTACTTTAACTTACAGTTTCATATTGAAGTTTTGAATCTTTTATCACATTAAAGCAAAAAATACTCTGGCATAATTTGTATTGTTTAAAAAAATAAAATGATGTTTAACATTTTGGTTAAAATCGCTATATACTTTCCATTTTTTTTATTTTTTTTAAATTTTTTTTCCTTCCTTTGTCAGGTACATAATAAATAACAATTTTGAATTAGAAAAATATGAATATATTATTCGTTTAATTCCTCAAAAATCTGTGTTACCAGTAAAAGAATATTATGCATTTTAAACGTTTGGCTTACCAAACACTCATATGCAATAGTTATTCCAAAAAGCTTTAAAATAATGTTTAGAACATTCTAAAATGTAAAAACAAGTTTCAAATTCTAAAACTTCTTATCAATTCAATAGAAAAGTGAAGGGATAAAGGAAATAAAAATTTAGGTCAGAGTCGTTTATCATGAATGACAGTCTTTCTGGTAAACTTCTTTAACAGGTACAAATGTATCAATTCAATATTCACTTTCAGAATAAGGAAATGGGATGGGAAATACATTGCATTTTTATTCAAAACACTTTGATGAAATACTAAGTGACAATATCTAAACATACATCTTAAATGTTTTAAATTTTAAATGATATTTTTGAAAACAAAAGAAATTTCAATAAAGAAAAAATTATAAAACGTGAAAAGATATCAGGGAAATAAAATTTGAAATTATAATTTTTTTTGACATTACGTAAAATATGTTTAGATGTAGCATACTTATTTATAATTACCAAAATTACTTACTATTACCACTTAAATAATGCTAATAATTTTAAGTGTTAATTTTATGGAATAATGATTTAATAATTCTAATAACACTAATTTTATAAATCTTATTTTAAAATGGTAGAAACATCATATATTTCTTTAAATCTACAACAATCTTAATGAGATAAAACTTAAAAATGTCAGCATTGAACTCTATATATTATAATACCGGACGGATATAATTGATTATCCACTTTCCCGGTGGAAGTGACAACACATTTATAGCAGTTATATCATTTTTGATACCAAAATTTAATCACTCTTCATAATCGTAATTGAAAAAGAAGAACTAATCAGAATGCCCCAGACGAGGTCTGCTATCATCAGAGATATCATTTCACATGGGGGATATTACAAACATGGCGTGTTTTATGCTCTCTAGTCACCATTCATTGTCAAACACGACTACTTTTCCTTTGGATCGGGATTTCCTTTCACTACTTTGCAACAATGACAACGATTATCCAACCAGTTTACCATAGTGGTGATTTGGTTGGTTAGGGCGTCGTTCTCGTTACCGGAAGATAGTGAGTTCGAAACCTGGCTTAGCCGAAGATCCATCGTATTCACTCACTAATGGCGACAGGGCACGTAAAATATGTCGGTTCGTAATGTCCTCAACGTCCTCATTCCAAATTAATACCTCTGGGAGTGGTTGGAGCTAGGCTATGGGTTATGGTTTCTGTCATTCTCTGGTTTCAATATCTAAATTGGAAGACCCAGATGGTGCTGCCATCTATGAGACAAAAGTCGTATTTCCACCTTCCGTATGAGGTCTCTGACGGGTGAGCTTGGCGTTGCCTTGTAATATTAGTAACAACACAACACCATAGCCTTATTTCTAAAGCATAAATATTTAGTACTACAAAGGAGGAATTCATGGATAATTTTGGTAGTCTTTTATAAAAAAAAAATCATATAACACTGAATCGGAATTATGTCTTGTTCAGACTTGTTGCTATGATTCTATAACTTAACTATCTCAATTCTAATTTTTCAACTATACATATTTACACAAGTTTGAAGTTATTTTTGTTTAATTATTAAGAGAAAGCTTACTATGGTAAACTTCCATTTTAAAGGTGGATTATATAACGCTGTATTAAAATCTGCCCTGTAATATAAACATACATATTTTCTTAAGATATGTACAGAAAAAATTTAAAAAATACTGTACAACAAAATATGTAATATCTTACATAAAAAATATATGCGCAGCTAAAAAAAAGTTTATTATAATTATTATTATTTTAAAAAAGTTTAAATGAAATTGTGAAAGAGTCATTTCATTTCAATGTATTTAGCAAGAAATTAATAAAATCTATTTACATAGTGTAAAACAACCTTAGAAGATAACAATACAAAATATTTAGATGCTAAATATTTAAAAATTGGAATCTCAAGAAATTTTGTTTTTTCTTTAGATTCAAAAGTAAACAATGTTTCCGTGTTTGGAAATTTTTCCGTGTAAAGAAAAAAATTTATATTAAATTAGAAATCTCATATTTAATACATCCAGAAAAAGTTTTCTTGGAACTGTACTTTATTAAAACTTGTATTTTATTATTCTTCAACATTTTTCTGCAAAGCGTAATTTTTATAGTTGAAAGTGTTTCTGAAATTTAAAAAAATAATAAAATTCATGATATATTTAAAATGTTATTTTAACTGAAAAACTCTCTCTTACTAGCAAAAGTTATAAATTCTTTTAATAATTTACTCTCCATTTTTTTTAAAAAGATTGGTTGTTAATTATTAAACTAGAAAAATGCTTATAAATTAAATTTAATGATTGAAACATGTTGCTTTTTTTAATATAACAATTTCTTCTTAAATAAAATTATTTCTTTTAATGAGTTTGCAAACATTAAATAAAAAAATGAATTTTACTTCCAATTTTTAAAAATTGCAAATCTAAATCATTAAAATATAGACACAAATCTATATTCTATAAATATTCTATTTATACGTTAATATTTATTTTGCTGTTATATCAAGCGTTTTAAAATAAATGTAAAACTTTTTTATATAATTTAAATTATAGATGAAAATATAAGTTACCTAATTTTTTTTCATTTATTGAATTTAGAAAATAATAAACAAGTATGAGAAAACACAAATATGCAAAAATGCAATAAATAAGTCAGTGTAAAACTAACACATGTATTTTTTTAAATTTATTTACTTTCAGTTTATCATAGTAAAACTACATTTCCCTAATTTAAAATCGGTAATTTTTTTAAAAACAAATAGAAACATTAAAACTAAAAACTTAAGGTTGTGGTTGAAAATTTCAGAATTATTTTGAAACAAAAAATTAACTTGTTATTAAAATAGATTGTCTTATTATAGTGCTGATAGGTTATATACTAATATGTAAAATGTCTAGTAGAAATATTTCATAATGTATAATTTTTCCTGAGATTGATGTATAATTTTTTATAATAAACATATAATAAATAAAATAAAACCTCTGGATAATACTTGAAGCTCACATTTTCTATAATCTATTAATAAATTAATAAATAAAGATTGTCATCTTGGCAAATAAGTAATCGAATGATGTCAACAGTAAGAAATGATAAAAATCATACACATAGTTCATTTTTACTTAAATTTCCAATAATTTTTATTTAATGAGATGAGAGTACTTTATAATTAATATTTCAGTTAATTGAATGTTTCTATATTTTTTTGAGAGCTACAATCTGTTTTTACTCACAAACGTTTCAAACGCGAGTACTGATTTTTGACAATACCGCTGATAATTGATGTTATATTCATTTGGATACTTGAAATATAAAGCCTATAAGTGGATTTAAATAGTATAAATTAAAAGTCAACAAATATTTTTGCTTAACTTTTTCTTTCACAAAGCAAATTTAATCAACTTGTGTATATTATAGAAATATTAATTAAAATCAACTATATTTAGAAAAAGATAGTATGTACAAATATTTTAATACTGAAAAGATCTTTAATTTCTTCAGACACATAAGAGAAATTGATAAAAGAATATCTATAGCTATTTATTTTTATAAATTTTATAACCTAATTATTGCATGAAATAGTTTGAAGTGGAAATTCTAATTTGCAATTATATTACAAGTAGTAATATTTATTTTTGATTTCAAAAATTGATATACAGCTTTATTAAATAAATTATAATATTATAAATTATTAAATATATATTAAAATTCAGGACTAAATTTTTACTTTTTTCTATTCCTCTTTCTTTTTTTTAAGTCTGAGGTTAGTAACATTAAATCATTCATGCTCATTTGAAACTTAAACATTAAATTTTTACTTTTAGGAAAACAAAAAAAAAGAATGTAATTGTAATTCAAAAAAGGTGAAAATTATTTATATCGGAAATGTTAAGAAGGTATAAATAAATGAATAACACTTAATTATATTGTTTTGTAGAGTGAAAACCTTTTCAAAATAAGTTAAAAATTTTAAAAAATACATGTCGCAAAGAGATAAAAATACACTTCAAACTTTATTTACATGCATCATTTTAATTTAAAATGGCTATCTGTATTTGTGATTTAAAAAATAAAATTATGTTTAAAGAGAGATTTTTATATGTACTATTTTTATTATGCGCAAATACATAATTAGTTAATTATTTTTCTTAAATGTATTCTTATTAATATTAAAGTTCTTATTTTTCTTAAAATAATCTTTACTAATTTTATTTCTGCACGAATGTTATTCAAAAGTTAAATAATATTTTTTATGAAATATTTAATGTATAATTTGTTTTTATGTTGTCATGGTATTTTCACACTAAATTATATCTCAATGGAAGAAAAATTTGAGATTGAAAATATTTAGAAAAAATAGAAATTGAAGTTTAGAAAAATTGAGAATGTTTACATTTACAGATTTTATTAAATATATAAATGCTTATCTCATAAATGATTACTTCGCAAATTGATATTCCAAATTTCATAATAATAATAACAAATATTTACTATACATAATTTATAACATAACATAATATTATTATATATTTATTATACATAATAAAAATAAATATTTCAAAAAAATATAGTACAATTTTTTTTTTACTCTTAAAATATTAAAATGGAAATGAAATAATAATGAACATAATTTGCTCAATTACTGATATTCACTATTAAAATTTTACTATATTTGGTTTCTATTGGATATCTTTTTAAAATTAGGAGACAATTTTATAAAAATTTATAAAAATTTGAAAATCACTGTTTAAGATATGAAATTAAGGAAAGTTTGAATCTTAAAATGATCATAAGGAATATTATAATTTGAAAAGAGTTTTGTTAGTGAAAATTACTGTTAAAAAGAATGGATAATTATTATATAAAAAGATTGAAGTTAGATAACATTACAAATTAAAAGGGATTATTAATTGGAAAAAATACTTTTTAAAAGTAAAGAATTTAGGAAAATTTCCAGTTAAAATCCATTCTTCTTATCAAGGTATGTTTCAAATTAATAATTTCACAAATGAAAAGCTTATGAATTTTACAGTTACAAAAAAAATAAATAAATAAATAAACTTTCTATTTTATAATAAAAATGTCACAATAACTCATTTATTATTATAATAAAGATTTTAAAGTTAATTATGGATTTTCGTTATCAGAAGAAACTTACGCAACATTATTATCTAAAGAAATCAAAAATGTAAATATTTAAGTTGTAAAATTTTGGAAGTAAGTATGTGATGTGTGATATCAGTAACAAATAACTATACAAAATGTGCATAGAATATTTTTTTTCAATATGCGTTTGTTTCAGAAATACTTTTACCATAAATAATAGAATGTAGGTAACAATGATTCCTTTAATGTTAGGTGGTTAATTTTATTTCGATAATATTTATTTTTTTATATAAAGACAAGAAAAATAATTTAAAGAAGAGAAAATAGAGATATTGAATGATGGAAATTCCAATGAATATTTTAAAAATAAGTGACATTATACAGGTCCAGTCAAAGTTAATATAAATTTTTTTCATTTATAAATAACCAAGATATTTAAGAAATGAGCTATGTACATTAAAATTTTGAGCATGAAGTCATATTTTATATTTTCTTCATATTATTTTTTGTTACCTTCATTGTCTAACATTAAACTAAAATATAAGACGTAAAAATATGATATATTAAAACACTAAATAAAAGCAACAATGTTCTACTTTTACGCTCATTTTTGTGTCTTATGTTTCAAAATTTCAGTTGTTATCTTTATGAAAAATACTATTTCATTTCCTGAAACAAGATTCTACTTTGTTCAGGATATTACTTTTTTTCAGAAACCGTCTCTAAAATTCTTTTAGCAACAAATACAACATATTCTAACTTAGGTTTCAAGTTTTTTAAAGTACTTTTTTTTAGGATTTATTTTAGGAGATTTGTTTTTTTATTTTTATATTCTCATTTAGCTTTTCCTTTTATGTAAATTTTTCATTTATTATAAATAAAGACAATGCATAAATTATTTGTGAAGAAAGTTTTAATAATGTCATTTTTATCAAATTAACTTTAATATTTTAGAAATATTGCATATTAAATTACATTAATGTGGTAAAATTGAATTAAAATAGAAATCGTAAATTTGTAAACAATATTTCAAGTATAAGTCAAAGGATTGTAGCAAATGTAAAACATGCTGATATTAAAAACAATTTGAACAATAAAAACATAGAAACAATCAACGTACCCTTACTGACTTAAGAATGGAGAGAAAAAATACCATAAATATTGACTATGATATGAAATAAATTTTAAATTATTTCAACAATCGTAATTAATACTTACATCAAAATCTCTAGTTTAATTAGAGTAAATGCAAAGATATAAATATGAAATGGCAATAAACTGAGAAATTTACTTAATTATATTGAATTTAAGTGAGTAAATAAAAATTTAGTTATTTATTTATTTATGAAAAATAATGAATACTTATGACGGTAACAAAAACTATAAACATGATGTTTTTGCGTGGAAATTATACATTAAACTTATAGTGAAATTACTATAAAATATTAGTAGTTTAAAGTACTTTGATAGTAAAAAATGTCTTAATTTATTTATAGAAATATCCAAAATAGTATTTCATGATTTGAATATTTCTGTCCTTTTTGAACAATTTTAATAAACAAAATATATATCTGCATCTCCATTTTTTTGCATTTATATATTTATTTCTTAAAACTTTTAACAAATGTTAGCATTCTAAGTTCACGTTGTATCGCATCCTCAATTAAATAGTGACAGATTGATTTATTAGAGTAGATACTTGGAGAGTTTCAGGATTTATATATTACACTTTAAAAAGATAAGCAATATATATAAAAAATCTTTTACATAAAGAATGTACACTGTCAATGTACAAATGCCTTTTTCAACAACTTTATGCACCTGAATTGTCTCTTTACATTGATAAATTAAAATATAACAACTTTTTATTCTCTCTGTTATAATAAAGAATATAATCCACAGCCTGTATATATATATATATATATATATTACAGCAATAATCAATTAATTATTAATAATTTAATGCTTAAAGTTTTAAGCATTAAAATGTTAAAATCTCTAATTTTAACTTTTTAATGTTTAATTTTTTTTTAATATTTTATTACCAATAAATTAAATGTTTTGAAAATTTAAACTTATTTCATGTGTTTTAAATTTATTTGTATGTTTAAATTCTTTGAATGCGTAACAGTTTTTATAAAATTAAAGCATGTTTTTATCAATTATGCAAGTCATACATATAACTCTGATGGATTTTGTTACAGTATACTTAAAATTAAACAAAAATTTTACATTTATAAAATTATTATTTTAACTGTTAATCTATCGTGAGAAAAAATTCCCTAAATTCAGAGAGAATTTAGAACTTATAAATTACTTTCTTTTAAAACAAATCACTTAAAATATTTTAAGAAAACCTTTTTTCTTATGAGAAAACTACTTATCTTAATAATAAAAGAACTTATTCTGTTCCCATTCATTGATTTATCACATTCTAACACCATTTGTATAGTAATTAGTAAATGAGTTAGGATAATATTATAGTTGCATTGATATTTTTAAGATGCTCTAGGAATTTATCAGTAAAAATAAGCAATATACTTTATATAAAGTGGACCTATAAACTGAATACCAAGTATGCTTGGCAATTAAACACTGATGGTTTCACGCTTGGCTGAACAGCTAACTAGGACTTATGCTTTGAATCCTAGCCCCCTAGTCAAGAAAACAGAAACAGGCACTATAGGGCTTGGCTCCACGATGAGGTTTCGTGCTACAGAGTTTAGTTTTTCTTTACATAAAGATATATTTCAGAAAGAAGGAAACATCAATGAATACCACATTTTCTGGAAGAGGTGGATTTCTTGGAAGAAAATTGTAATTTAATATTCATTCTATAAGCATATTAACTATTAAATAAAAAATTATGATTTTAAAATTAACGGTGATGTTGCATTATTTACTACTAATCATTTGTTTCCTTTCCATTTAAATAATTTTTTGTTTTTACACATATGTATATACATTTATATGTGCGTGGGGTTTCATATTTGTATACATGTCTGTATTTTGAGCATTAAAAATTTAATAATCAGAAAATTTTCATAGAAAATTATTTTGTATTATAATAGTTTGAAAGTTAAGAACAAATATATTAAAAAATTGTTCCTTAAAATTGTAAGCATTTGTGAATATTTTCAGGTAATCGCTTAGCAAATGGTCTGCACCAAATTCTCTAAAAATGTAAAACGAGTTAAGTTTCTCTTTTTAAAAAGTAAAGGAAAGAAGACATAGGAATGAAAAAACGGAGTTTCAAACCATTTATCGTGCCAAACATCTCTTTTCTGACAAAATTCCATTTCATAGTGTCTTAAATTTCATCCTCCAAACTTTACAATTGGAGATTTATGAAGGAATATAAAGTTTGTGGTCGAAATCTTTTCATTTCCTCATTGATGATTTCTTTTTTTACATGAAATGAAAATAAAAGTTAAAATGCAAAAACAAAGCTGAATTAGTTGTTTCGTTTTATAAGTTAGTTAGTTTCATAAAATACTTCGTAATAATCTCAAGAAAAATTACTATGTCAAAATGCTTTGAATTTAATTTTTAAATTAAGATTTTAGATATACTGTAGAAACTATTTGACACAATTACATAATTTTATTTCAAAAGTTGAACCTGTTGTTTAGATTTTGGTTCATAATAACACTACCAGTTAATTAATAAGCAGTACTTAAACTAAATGAAAGCTACTGGTTATTAAATAACAATTAAAATTATTCTTATAACCCAAATTACAGTAAATTATATTAGAAAATAATTGTATCCTTTGTGATCAAAGAAAAAACTACAAAAATTTTCTATGTAGATTAATTGTGTTAACATTCAGATTATATTAAGAGGATTGCTACAATGTTCAACATTTTAAGCATTTTATTTAATAATGCGCAGATTGATCATTAATTAATAAAGGCGCTTAAAAATGTTAAAGTATATAATGCAGTTCTTTCATAGGATACCCAGTTATTCAATGAAATAAGTGATCATTTCCGTTAAAGTGTGAAATATGTTAATAACTTGAGATTTTAACAAGTTATTTCATGAAATAACTATTTATTCTATATATAATATAATAATAGGCAATTAAAATGAAAAAGAAGCAATTTCTTTAAACTATGTAGCGTATAAATGGTATTTATGGAAACGTACCATAAAATCATTTGTTACAACAAGGATTACTAAAATGACACTTGGGATTACAAAGAACATTATTTCTAAAATAAAAACATTTTTGTTGACACAATGGGTTTTACACAAACATTTTTTAAAACCCCTGACCAGTACCTAAACTTTGAGCTGTAGCAACGAACCTTATACTAAAAAGCGAGATATATGATATAGACTATTTTACGTTTTAACAGGCTGCAGATCATTACTCTATGAAAATCTTAGTTTTTCCATGAAATAACTGCATTATATACTTTAACGGTAACATACATGCATATATATATATATATATAAGCAGAAAAGTATGGCTTAAAATTAATAGAAGTCAAATTAATAGATTCTTAGGATTAAACACAATGTTTATTTTTGTCCTGGTTTTCTCTTTTCAAATTGACTTTAAATTAACCTTTTTTTATTATAAACTTATAAAACTTACAAAATAAAAATGTTTATATAAATACGAGTTATAACCATGATTTTCATCCTTTTCGTTTTGCTTTACATTTTGAAAAAAATACAAATGAGTTATACGTAATGAAGTGTAATGTAAATTTTCAATAATTTATCAAAGAACATAAATTTAATATTTGGGATTTTGTAAACATAATTTACTTCAAAATACAACATGAAGAAGCACTTTTTAATTAATAGAAAATGTATAAATATCGCTCTGGATCGATGATGACATTGAGTAAGGCAAGAATGATAAACAGTTGAAAAATTTTTTTTTTTTTTTGCATAGTGTTTCTAAATTCTATGCATCTTCATTAATGTTAATCGTCATACGCAATTGCAATTCTAATAAGTTATAAATTTTGAAAATATTTGACATATTTAATATTATTTTATGACGAAATTTTTTAGTTTTGCTTTATTGATGTTTATTAACATAAAATATAGCAACTGTGAGACATTAAGGAATTTTTCTAGCATATATTAAGACAGACAAATTACTCATAAAATCTAATTTATTTTAAGCTATTGAATCAATTA
>JAPDSC010071917.1:0-36243 GCA_026290005.1 Latrodectus geometricus
AATATAAATTTTATTTTTATTTTAATAAAATGTAGAGTTGAAAAATTATGTGAAATTATTTTCATCGTTTGCATGAAAATAATCAGCACTTATTAAGAAAATTTCTACTAACTAATTATTATATATAATATTTTTCCAGAACTATTTGAATAAAAAAAAAATGAAAAGTATGTACTCATGAAGCCTTTTATCTGGAATAGAGCGGTCCAGAGAAATCTGATTACTGACAACCATATTTATGCCATATTCCATCATTGCTATTGCAATTTCATTTTGGTCTTCAGCCCGTGCATAGTGCGGTAAGCCATTTTCTCCTGGACCTTCTCTCACAGTTGATGAGGGAAGAGGCTCATAATTCCCAAGTATCCCATCTTTAAATATTGCTCCGATGCGAGGAGGTACAAGCCTCTTAACCTAAAATTATTTAATGTAATATTTGAATTAAAAAGAGCATATCCTTTTGCTATCACTTAAAAGAAATAGTGAAGATTTCATCATTCCAACAATATCTCAAAATCTGTTTTAATTTCTACTAATTATCAATTAGATAATTTGAGAGAGAAATACTTTTTTCTTATTTATTCATAAGCACATGTAAGAGAACTAAGTAAACTTGAAAAAACTATTGACTTATAGAAATACATTTAAGAGACATGTAAGACTTCTAAAACATAGCTTGTTCTAAGCTGTAGGAATTCAAAATCCATTTTAAATTGCACATCAAGATCTACAGTTTCAAAATGGATTTTGAATTCCTACAGCTACTCCTGTTTATGGGGAGAGTTGGACCTACGATTTGGTAACCAGGATATTATTTATTCTTCAACTATCAGTCAATTTAAAAGATCTAAAAAAATATCTTAAAATTGAGTATCTCTCTCAACATATAAATATTAATAATGAAAATATGTTAAAATTAAATAGAATTAGAGAGATAATGCCTAAAACAATGTAACTTTAAAGAACTAGGTATGATTTTTTAAAATTATTGATACATGTTTAATTTATATAGGTATTTTTTCTTATATATTGATTTCATTTCTTATAACAGTATACAAATACATAAAGAGAAAATGCATCAATGTGTTGCTGATGCACAGAAAACATAAAAAAATATATATAATTGGAAGATATAAAATGTTGATACATCGGATGGGAAAATGTTTGTTCCTTTGTCTTCAAAGTCATAAAAGTAAGAAATAATAACAGAAATTTTTAAATTTGCATATGGAGACATTTGATTGAGATAAATTTCCTTTGATTCAATCAGTAAAATCAAAGAATTAAAAAATATTACAATGAATTGACTATTTAAACCTTAAAAAAACAACCAATGCACCAAGCAAAATATTATGATATATTATATAAATATAGAATATTTTACTTACCTTTAATGATGACTCATTAGTATATTCTTTTCCTTTAGGTTTAGGCAAGAAAAATGCTACAAGCACAATAAAAACTACTATAACAAGTACTACTTTGAGAACACGAGATTTTCGAAGACTGACTACTTTCATTTCGAATTTTGTCAAATGATCCTAAAAGAGAATATTTAAAAAGAAAAATAATTGTTTAATAAAAACAATATCAAATTAAATGATATGCTGTAAATTAATGAAAATATATCAGTAAAAGCAAATACTTAACAAATATCTTAAGTATTTTTCTTACCACAACAGTTTTTACAAGAAATAAGGATTAACTAACATGACCAACACCCCTCCTATAATTTTTATTGATAAATTTATTTTCTTCATTTATTATTATCCATTTTTATATCACATTACTCATTCTTATTAATTAAAAACTATTACACTTTGATATTTACTTGGGTGTAAAATTATAGGCAAGTAAAAGAAAAATATCATTCATCTAATTCTTTATCTCTTGAATTAATTTCTAACATAAAAAATTTCTTATAAATTAGAAAGGAATGGAAATAAAAGTATTTATTATTGCTTAAAACAATGAAATAATATCACAGCTTTGTTGAATTTTGTATTGTTTAGCTTTTAAGCACAGGATTAAAAGGCAAAACTAAAATTAATAAATAAAAGTCAAATATGTCTAATCAATGAGCACAATCTCTACATATGAGTATTTATTAATGTGAAGTAAAACTCTAGGGAAACAGTCTATAAATAATTTTTTTATAGCAAATCAATCTTCAAAGTTTATTCTTTATTTGAAACTTTCATTTTTTTTTAATAACAACTTTAAATGTTTTCTTCAATAAAATAAAAAAAATTCAAAGATTTTTCTCAATGATCTTTTCAGATCAGAGATAAAATGTAAATAAAATAATGTATCAATTATTATCAATATGAAAACAGCTAAATGGAATAAGAAAACATTAAGTTTAATAATACATTTTATACAAACTACTACTCCAAAGCAGGAACCTCTGCCACAAAGTACAAGTTTTATATTTTATTTCTTCACATAAGCTATAGTTGTTGAGGCATATTGCAATACTGTCTTATATATTTAATTCATAATTTGGTTTGTTGTTCAAAGATCAACAATTATTTTGCATACACAACAATTGAAACCAGTGTCTCCTGATTTCAATTCTTATGTATTTTACAAACCAATGGTTAGTGGTGAAACCAGTGGCTCATGAACTATTATAATCTATTGATTGTAATTTTCAGAGATTAAAAACTTATTACAAAGCAGCTATTAATGTACCAGAGCTTCATTAATTCAACTAATTGCTATATGCTTTAATGTTAAAAATACATTTGAAAGAGCTTTTAATCTTATTGAGAAATATTTATTTTGTCCAGATATTTGGTTACAGAATTCAGACATTTTTCTGGATTTCATTGTCAAAGGGTATAAAATATATATCATAGTAAAAAAGGTCATGTTCCATCAAATTTGATGTTTATGAAATCAGATTCTAATAGCACTATAGGCAGTTATAATAAAACTTTGCTGATTGTTTTACAATAACCCTTTTTTGCAAAAGAAGGTTAATTCAAACAGGGTATACAATTTAAATAAATTCCAAAAATAATTGGCTCTATCCCAGTGTACGGTACACTATTTTTATACAATTAATATAATTATACAATATACAATTAATATAATTATATAATATAAAATTATATTATTTTATACAAATAATATAATTTTATACAATATTATATATAATTAATTACAATTGTATATATGCATACTGTTGTATATATGCATACAGTACAAGGAGGGTACCGTTCACTAGGAATTAACCAAATAATTGTCTACATTAAAAGTGAACTAGTGACCAGAAAGCCACAACCCTAATTGTCAGTAACACCCGAATATAAGAAATTAATATATGACTTTGTAAGATTACAGAGATAAAAAATTAACAGACTAATAACATTGAAAAAAACTACCCAACTTGCAGTCATAATAAATTCTAACTGTACTTTGTTGATTTAAAAAAAAATTAGCACTACAATTACAAAAATTTACTTATTTAAACCATAATTATGAATGGTATTTTTTTCACATATCTACTGATTATATGTTAACAGATAAAAAGTGAATTTTGTTCAAAAATAATGACTAAAAAATTCTTTGTATACCTCCAATTTTAAGGAAACTATTAAATGCAAACATAATTTCTGTTTTAAAAATATCAAAATTAGAAGCAAAACTAATAATATTAATGAGAGGTAAAAATAAATTTTACCTCTCATTAAATAAATTTCAGTTGAATTTCTATTATACCAAACGTTTGGAAAATAAAATAAACTATTTTATAAAATGAAATTACATTGAAATAACTTGAAATCTTTATTTCAAATGTTCATTAATAGTTTAAATAATTTTCAAAAATATAAATTTGAATGAACAAATAATTCAAGAATCACTATAAACACAAAAGAAGCTTAAATACTATTTACAAATGAAGCTTTGATAAAATTTACAAATATATTAAATTATACAATGAAAAAATATGCATTGTTATCATTCTATTAATAAAATTTTTGACTTGAAATGAAGCACTTTTGAAATGAGTAAAATAAATTATTAATAAAATAATAATGTTTTAACTTCGAATTTTAAGAAAACCAAAAACTGTGAAAACGATCAGAGTATTAAAAAAGATAAAACTATAAAAGAATAAATGTAAGAGACAAAAACAGCTTAAATAGATAAATGAACAGTTATGAATTAAAAATTATTTTTTTATAATATAAAATGTGTTCACTGTACCTGTAATACTTGTAACAATCTTAATAGTATCTGAAATTGCACGAAATTAAATTGACACGTCGAAAACAAATTTTGTTCAAAATAGAAACTAATCTACAAGCTACCGATGGAAATAAATTTTATCATAACGAATCAAACATAGCTCAAAAATAAAATTGATAAAAATAAATCTTAATTAATGTAATCTCGCCTTTATGATTAAATATCTATCATAGTAAAAAGAATCATAGGTGACAAACTTTACCGGTATTTTAAAATACGTTTGAAAAATGATTGGAATAAATTATCTGAAGTACTTTAATCTGCATTATAATACAAGATTCCATATAAAATTTCAAAAGCAAAGCTTTTAGCATCTTATGAGCTTTTCCTTATTTTTAAACGAGATTTATGTCTCATAAAACCTCATATTATTAAAATAAGTGATCTATAAATCAGTAAAACAAACAACAGCTGTGCTGTCAAATGCAAAACCATTCATGCCGACACGGTTTTGATTATTTATCTTAAATTCTTGCGTAGGTTCTCCACGATCTATTACAAATCAAATCTAAAGAAAAGGCATGTATATTGATCTATTGCTAATAACATATTCATTAGATGAATGAGGGAAATTATAGTATAAAAGAATGATTAAATAGAGAAAATTGAAGTATTGAGCTGCAGCTTATTTTTATTAGCTGGAAAAAGTGTAATCATTTTCTATTAATTTTATGATTGGACTAAACACTGAAATCATGAGATATTAAAAGAATAAATGACTAACAAAATGTTTTTTTCAAATTTTAATAAATTAAATATCAGATTATAATCTCAAAAAAAAACTAACAATTTTCGTTATACACTTTGATACTTATTTTCTTTCAATGGGTCGATAAAAATGTCAGAAACTTATGAGAAAAAAACTCAAAAGAAATAAGTTTGTTCTCAAAACTGTAACATTAAATGGAATGAAATAATAAAATTAAGAGTGAATTACTTTTTTTTTTTTTTTTTCTTTAATGCAAACTCATTTTAATTTATTTTTGCATAATTTTTTTTTTAACTTTCATGTAACTTACAATTTACATGAAACGCAATGCTAATTTCGTATATTTCCTCGTAGCAAACACATGATGTGAATCTCACCTAATTAACATGCTTCCTTTATTAGGTGTTGCATTTTCGGTGGTAGCGTTGTTTATATTGAGCACTTAAATTTCAAGAAAGAAATTAAATACTGAAAGCAAAACAAAATCTAAAATTTCTCTTTAAATGTTTCGTAGGAGGATTAATACATTTAAAAAGAAGAAATAATGAGTAAAGTAGAACTTATATGAATAAAATAATGGAAACTGATTTGTTTTCTATTATACAAATGAATTCGATAATGCTTTCAGAATAAATGAGAAATTTGATAAGGATTTATAATTGAATAAAGTATATTAAAATTTCATAAAATTACTTTCATTAATATAAATTTAATGTGTAAATACATATATTATTTAATAATATATTTTTACAAAGACAGAAAGTTGCAAGCGTTTTTATCCAGTATACTATAAAAACTTTCATTGTAGATAATATATTATCTACAATGAAAATTTTTATAAGTTCCTCTCACTAGAACATTGAAAAGTGATGATATGAATATCTAAACTTCCCTCATCCTTTTAGAACACACCAGTAATAGGATATTAAACTATAGAAATGCTTAATTGCAGAATTGGCATTATAAAAATATTACCCTGCTTTTCAATTCAGTGTTTCGTACAATAGTCACACCTCCGGGCATTAATGTTTACATTGGTTCAAAATACACTTTAAACAGTAGATCTCAATTACATTACTTCTGGCAAATATTGATCGTTGAGCAAAATGAACCAAACTAGACTGTTTCATTTATATAGTTCCTTCTTTAATATAATTTACAATAGTCACACCTACGTACAATAGTCACACCTCCGGGCATTAACGTTTACATTGGTTCAAAATACAATTTAAACAGTAGATCTCAATTACATTACTTCTGGCAAATATTGATTGTTGAGCAAAATGAACCAAACTAGACTGTTTCATTTGTATAGTTCCTTCTTTAACATAACCTTAAATTAGATCAAACTTTGTTTTTACCCTTCTATGGTGAGTTTTGTTTGTACACGATGGTTATTTTGATTAGGACTACAATTTAAAGTGTAGTTACAACAATCGAATGTAACCAGTTCTTGAGTGGAAATTGATCTCACAAGCTATTGAACTGAATGCTTGAGGTTTAACTTGCCATGTGTCACATTAGAAAGCTGGCACAATGAAACGAACTCTGAGATAAGATGCTCTTTCTGTATCTTTCATATTGTCCTAACTTGTAACTTGCCATGTGTCACATTAGAAAGCTGGTACAATGAAACTAACTCTGAGATAAGATGCTCTTTCTGTATCTTTCATATTGTCCTAGTAGGTATTACATTCTAGTGGCTGTACATACATTAATAATGTCAGATCGTTAAGTAGCTAAATAAATGCAGACTAAGCACAAATTACAGCCAACATTACCATTAATTAATTAGTAAGCTGTTAAACTCTTAGCTTACAATATAGTAGAGGAGCAAAATTAAAATTTCCAATCTAATTTTTCATTCAGAATAGATAGTTAGTTTGACGACATCTGTGATTCATTAGAACATAATGGTTTATCTTTTCAAAGCAGGATCAAAAGAACAATTTAATTTAATTTGAAAATAAGAAACTTTACATATTAGGCATGGTTAAATTATATTGCAATTTTTTTGTTAACTATAGCAAATTCATTAGAGCATAAGAGTTTTACGTTTCTTTTTCCTTCTTGGTAATATATTTCAAAACGATGTAAAGCAAATTTTATATAAAAAACATTTTCAATATTTAAATTTATTGAACAATATGAATTAAGGGAAAAAATCATATTTAATATGTTTCTAAAAATAAATAAAAACAAATTGAAAATTAACATTTTCAAACAGATAGAATGTTTTTGTTCGTTTGAAAATGTTAATTAAATGTAAATATCACCTGAAGATAATTTTGACATAAATTTGACAGCATATATATCCCATTCTGATAACATATATCTTTTTATGCAACATTATACATAACTCCATTCGTTGAACCAGTTCCCAAATCGAGGCTTTTCAGCTAGACTATATCAAGCAATTGTTAATATCTTTGATTTGTTTTGACTACGACCATAATTCTATCGCTAATAAGTTTATTGTTTTTGATTGACGGAATTTCCCTATTGTTTCTCGGGAAATTGCTGATTCCACAAGGAATATTGTCAAAAAAATTTTAAATAAAATTTTTTAACTTTATTAAACGAGGAAATCGATTACTAATTTTTGCCATGTGTGGGGGTTTTACGTGTTCCAGGAATGCCTTAATTGCCCTTAATCTTCTATATATTGTAAGTTAATCAGTATTGTACATTTACAATGATAATCGCAAGTTATCCATTGTTTTTTGACGCAGTAATAATTAAACTTCTTTACATTAAGTGATTATGTTGTCTTCAGATATATATCAATATAAATAAATAGCCTAAATATTTTATGCTTTAATTCTGTCAAATTCGAATGAATTTAGATATTTTTCATAATAAATGCATTTATTTTCTGTACAATTTGTTAAATTTTTAATCATACTAGGTATTTTTCTATTTTATGTGACACCCATACTTTCAGCAGTACATATTTTAGACTATTCGCTGGAATAAATTGCCGGAGATTATACGCCGCTGCGTATTATTTACAGGAAAATATGGTAGTTATCAATATTGACAAAACTTATTTGAACACAAAAGTTTATTTCTAATAGAAACTGTATTGAAGTTGATTGTGGGATTATAAGGGGATAGTACCATTTTAATTTCAAAATGGTATTTTATATTTAATGTTTATATTATTTTCACAGAATTTTATCAAATTATGTTCTTTATAATGTTCTTTTAGCTATACCAAGAAGGTAGATTTCAATTGAGTTGGTAAAATTCATTATTTTATTTATAAACAATTCAAATGCATTATACTTGAAGGTGTATCATATCTTTTGAAAGTATTTATGGATTAAAAGATTTTATTTTTAATTTAGTTAATTACAGCATTTTTAGTACCTTATCAGTTACAGTGTTTTACTGTAATTTAAGAGGAATATATTTTTATATTTAACCGCTTCCCTTACAAATTTTTTTAAAAAAAATTGCAAAAAATCATCACATTTTTTTATTTTATTACTAAATACAAGAAAACGAAACAAAACAAAATATGTAGTTTTTAAGTTCAATTTTTAATTTTTTACTGGAATAAAAGCATATAGATTTAATATTAGTTTAGTATCCCGAGTTATCTCGGGCAAAAAAGTTAAATATTAGTCTTTGTATGATAGTTTTTGAAACAAGGGAAACACAAAGTGATACCTGACATTCCGTACGCTGGTATCTGGTCTCATTTCTTACGGCATCATCACCATTATTTTACTTTTTTCAACACAACTATCCTCCTTTGTACATTACTGATCCACAAGCCGTCGTATACTATACCATAGAGAAACATGTGGCCAATCCCGGAAAAGAACTGCGAAATTAAAGAAAAGGCAAATTGCATGTTAAAACAGAATATTTCCTTTCATTTCCTCCAGGCCGAGTAAAAACGTGATAAAACAAATCGTACTGACAAATTTTGCTTCACCCGAGTTTTCTCGGGATAATAATTAACTGCAATATATACGAACCCGAGATAACTCGGGATAATAAGGCAAGCGGTTAAACCTAATCATGCATGTTAAAAAATGGAGTAGTTGAACAGTATGTGCTATTGTTACAAAAGAAGTGTGCTTCTTGGAAATAATGCCTCTCTTTTTCTTTCTGTGAATTGCTTTCTTGAAGATTTTAATCTGAGAAAGGTCCGAGTAACCTAAAATGGGTTCTATAGAAGCCTGATGAATGTGAGGCATTATGCAGATTTTAAATACTTTTTGCTTTTGTACAACAAGAGTCATTTAATGTGCCTACTGGCAAGTTGAAAAAATCTCAACCACACATGTGCATCAAAAGCTATTTGAAGTTTGGTAATTACATTTTAACCACATTTCAACTATTATCAGTTATTTCATAACTCAATTTGCAACCTATGCTATTAGGGCTGCTCTTAACATTTTCATGTTTACACTTTTTTTTAGAATTTAAAAAAAAAAAATTCTACCTTATGTTTGACTTTCAATAATCTTTGTCGTCCACCACAAAATGAGATTTAAACAATTTGCCATTTATGCCATACTACTGGAAAATCGAGAATAAATTTTCACGCTCAATATGATTGATCATCAAGGAAGATCATGTTTTTGGGAAGTGTACCATTCATAGCCAGTAAGCAAAATATATAAATCCAATATTCACTTTCTTGACTAGGATAAGGTTAAGATAAAAGCTATGATGGATATATAGGTTTTTTATAATATAGAGCATGGAATGATGCATTCATTATTGTCTTATAGACAATTACCAAATATTTTCCATCAGAAACTAAAATATTTGTTAATGGGATAAATTTAATATGAAACTTTTAACTAAGAATGTTAAGATTTTATCCATTATTTGCAATGGTGAGCGGAGAATACTAGTCAATCCATCATAATTTTGGATTTTATTCAGGGTTTAAAATTTCTTAGATTTTAACGTGGAAGAGTTAAAACTAAAAGAGTGACAACCTTTCTTTTATTTTATGTTTATTGTAAAAACAAATTACAACACAAATTCTCAATTTTTCACTATTTTATATAATTTTATTACTTAAACCTTTTTTATTTCTCAGTTCATAGTATTTGATAGAAAATTACACTGCAATTATAATAAATATAATTTTTAATTAATAAATGTATTTTTTTCATTTTATTAAGAAAATTATTAGAAATTACAGTATGATTAAGCATTTGCTTATTTAATTTTGGTTAAATGTGTTTGCGAGGACAGGGGGTGATAATTTTGTTAATTTTTGACAGAAAAAAAGCTTTTCTTTAAATGAATTTGATTATTATAAAATTGCTTCAAAATAGCTTTAAATTATTTTTCGGTTGTGAATAAAAACAAATTGATTTTACTTGTAACAAAAAACTGTCATATATAAAATTTATTTTTTGTAGTTTTAGATGAATTGTGACAAAAGTGCTTGAAGTGGTATTTTGTAATAAAATATGTTAAATATCATATCTACTTTTGTCTCTTTTTGATTGAGTTAGTTCATAAATTTTTAATTAATTGAAACATAACTTGTATTAAAATAGAATGTGATTTTAAAATATGGTAAAATATAGCATTAGTTTTATCAAGGTAATATAGCATAATTAGGTACAATACATGCTTCAGTAAAATAAAAATATTCTGTTAAGATTGTAAATATGAAATCTATTTTCAAATGAAATGTGGTAAAAGATAATTCATATTCAAAACGAATCTGGAACAAATAAAGTTTGAAGAATGGTAAATAAATTGAAAAATTTTGATAATGTCTCATAATTTGTATTCAATGCTTTAACAAATTTATTTTCTTTACATTTCTATGCTATTATAGTTTGGCTTTTTATTAAACCTATATCTGCCATAAATATGCTTATTAAGAGAGTGAGACAGCTGTTAATTTCACTTATGATTACTGCTTTTATCTTTTAACATTTATTTATTTGTAAAGCAAAGTATATCTTCAAAATGATAAGTAGTGAGATTGTTAGAGTTATTTAATGATATAAACTAAATCCTTTTTTTGAATAAAAAATAAGATAAATTTTTGATGAAAGATTGAATATTGAATATTATCAATATATAGTGTTAAAAATTGACATCTGGGTAGAATATTAAATCAAAAGATAAATAAATAAAAATAAAAAATAATGATAATTCTACTGATTTGATATTTTGTATTTATGTACTGAAAAATATTTTCAATAATACAATTAAAATAATTATATATTAAACTTACACTGTTGCTCAATTATAATTTAAATTTCTTTCATTATATTTAATATTGTACTTAATTCTTTCTTACATTTAATTAATATGATTACTTAAACAAGTTTATTACTAATTATAGATATAGATGCTAAAATTATCTATGAGACAATCTTTAATATGCTTTATACAAATAAAATTTTTACACATGATTTCTATTCTTAAATCTTAGAAATTAGTTTTTGTCAAGAGCTGTTGAAAACTCTTTAAAAAAAACTTGAGACTTTTTTTATTGTCAATATTTACTGCTGCAAGCTTATTTGTTTTTTTTTTTTTTTTTAACATTATAAATTTGGAAAATATTGCTGATTTCAAAATAATTTTCAAATAGCTATAATCTATTAATAATTATTATTAATAATGCTTAATAAATAAATAAAAGTCTGAATGTATTCTTAAATAATAAATATATAATTAATTTTTAAGTATTATAGATTAAATAATAGTTTTTTTGTAATATGATTAATGTAACTAATTTTAATCACACTTAAATCTTTTTTTTTTTTTTTCAAAAAAATATAAATTTGTTTCAAACTTAGTAAATAACAATTCAAATTTTCCTCATACATTATTACATTCAAAATGTGTTACTATACATTTAACTAACTGTTAAAAATGATTAAAGCTCTAGATTTTTTTAAAATTTTGGTAAACATTTTTCATTTTTTAAATATTTTATTTTTTAACTCTAGTAATATAGCAAAGAAAAGACATAAGAAAATAAAATATTCAAATTGAATTTTCATAATATTTTAGTATATCTTATATTTTTGTTTCTTTTTTCAGTGTTATAATAATGTTTCTGTTATTCCTTGTATCTGAAATAAAAAATTGACAAAGAATGAAATTTGTTCTTAAAATTATAAGATTATTTTTATTAAAAATAAACCTTGAAAGATAACTTCAAAATTTAACTAATTAAAAAATATTGTGTGTTGCAAAAAACTTCAATTTTTTTTTAATTATATGTTATTTCATTTTCATGCAGATATTTCTGTTTATAACAAATATGTTTTTCTAACAGTTAATTGTAAAATAATGCTCAATTTACCTTCATCTTGTTTATAAATGTTATATCCAAAATTCAAATTAATAAAAAAATTATAAATTAAATTTATCAAGATATTTTAATTATTGTATTACTTGTAGGCTTATTTTTAAAATATAAAGTCAAAAGTTTTACAGCATGCTTTGGTTTCATTATTTATCTTCACCATTTTATATTTTTTAATAGTATTCTATGTACAATTTAGTCATTTTATTTATATTTATTGCTAATGTTAGAGAATGTTAGTGTTTTTGTATTTTGATATATTAAATTGTAATATATTTCTTATTTACAAAAATAATTCATTATTTTTCTACTTTATGTGATACGTATACTACTTTTTTTTATTTATATAAAACAAATTCCGATGTAAAATTTATCATGTTATCCAGTTAAGAAAAATTTAAGTTATATTTTTAATGTAATGTTAAAAAATACTTAGAAATCTTTATACTAGTGAAGTAGAATAGTGTTTAATAGAATCACTTTTTTTTATTGTAAGATAAAGAATTTTGTATTTTTTTTTTTTTTTTTTTTTTTTTTAATGTGCAAAAATATAATGATTTAATGATGAATATATTCCAACTCCATCAATAAAGTCCAAGATAAAAAGAAACAATATTTCTTTTTTGCAGTTGCCAAATCTGAAAAAAATATTTTGACTTTATCACAAAATAATTTAAATTTAAATAAAAAAATTAAGTTGCCATAGATTATTAAAATGTACATTTAATTTTTTCATATTTTTCTTTATTTATCTGATAGAAATTTCTTCATATTTTTATCTTCTAAAACTTGAGCTTTAAAAATATCTTTTTCCTTATTTTTCATTCTATATTTTTAGATTGTATCATTTACATTGATTGGTGTTGCTGCTTATGGCATTGCTGCTAGTGTTGTCACAAGTTTGGCAATTGTTGGAGGATTTATTGCCTGTGGAATCTTTTTATTTCTGCTTTCTCTTATGGGACTGATTGGGGCAATCCGACATAGTCAAGTTTTACTGTTTTTTGTATCCTTTTAATTGTCATGTTTGAAAATTTAAAATACATTTGTTAGTTTTATAAATAGTTTCAAATTATTTTACAGTTACTTTGTATTTATAATTGCTTCTTATTTTCATTTATGAAATTTAAGTATCATCTGACTCCATTGGAGCAGTAATAATTATTGCTTGAAAATCTAATATTTCTTTTTATGTTCTGGGTTTATGATGGCTGAATAATAATTTTTTAAAAAATAGTTTAAATGGAATTAATTAACTTGTATTTTTGAAATAAAGGTAGTTGTTTTATATATATTAGTTTGGGGAAAAAGAAATCCATTATTTTTACGTGAACTTTCTGTAACTTCTTTTGGATTCACTTTGTAAAAAGGTTTAAAACAGCTTTCATGTAGATTTTTAGGTCTTGCGCGTTACGACTGCTGACATGCAGTTAACTTCGATCATTTTTGATATTTTATAGACATTTTTGACGATGCTGTATCCACATGCGAGGTGCATCTCTAACCTCAAAAATACCTGAACAGAATCGACGAAACAAAAATTGTACGTAACTGGTTGTTACAGTCTTATATAGGACGATAAACACCTTTCACAATTTTAGTCACCCGGCTATCTTCTTCGCCGTAACAAGAGAAAAACGAAAATGTATCGAATTTTCTGTTTGTTGTCTTCCATTTTTAAAACCTTGTACTTGTAACTGAATTAATCAAACAAAAAACCACAAGAGGATATTTTAGTGTCAAATGTCACCTCTCCAACGAGCATAAATCTGAAATTGTTTGATAGATACCTCACGAGATAGCGATCACTACAGACGTCTACCGAAAAAATAATGGATTACTTTTTCCCCAAACTAATATATATATTTGAATTATCAGATGCATATTATGCCCTTTTTTTAACAGTACGTTTATTATGCAAAAAATAACAAAGATACTTTATTTCAGAAAAGAGATTTTATTTGAATCAGATGAAATTCTCCGAATAATTTAAAAAACATTGCATGTATGTGGCATCAATTAAGGTATGTGAGGTTATGTGTGTGTTATAAATGAGTGAATAATACTATTATAACTGTTTTTGTAATATGCAGTTGAAATTGATTAATCTAAGTCAAGTTTGTAGATTAATTTGTCAATATAATTAAAGATAATTTTTTTTTAAATTATCTTTCTATAATACCTATTGCTTTATCAAAAAATCCTATTTCATTTTAAATACAAATTTTTCAACTACATTTGCACTTTTCTGTTGAACAGATTTGCCATATAAGATGGATTTGAAATTAATGTATTCATAATCTAGTTCTTTTTGTTTGGTTATTAGGTTAAAGACAGTTTTTATAATATAAAGATGTTGAAGTTCAGTTAAAAATATAGATTTTAAATAATTTAGTCTTTTCTTAAATAAACGGAAATAAAGTTTTTAATTTCTAATAACATGAGTAAGATATTCTATGCTATGTATGCTATAAAATATATTATGATACTATATTAGCTGTGGATTTCATAATATATTTAACTATAAAATTGTGTGTTTATTGAAATTTTTTTTATTAATTTTTCTCTAAATATGAAATAGAAAGTTATTTTGAAAGATATTTTAAGATGGCATTGAGATATCTGGAAACCAGCTAGAATTTTATTTCTTTAATCTAGATCTTAATATTAAATTTAGAAATCAATATTATATTGTGGTATTAACACAATTTTTTTCTACGTTTTAAGTATAAAGTACTCGTTACTATTTTTTGTTGAAAATTTCTGCAAAAATTGTGTTTAAGTAAAATTAATTATTTTTTTATTTAAAGCTTGTTTTATTAGAATCAATCTATCATACAATTAGTTTTAAAACCATTTTAATATGTTTTAATAAGATAATAAACAAAATGCTCTCATCTTATTTTTAAGTTATAGCTTTTTGTTCAATAATATTCTTCAAGTACAAGTTGGTGGGGTGAAAGTAAAATAAATCACCATCATATTCTTTAGTTGCATCTTTTTTTCTTCTTTCAAATTTTGTGAATAACTACTAGAATTAAGTTACAAGTAAAGATGCAAAACTGGGATAGATTAGTTTAAAAAAAATAAGCTTTGCTTGATAGTGTTTATATTTTAGTATTTTTTTAAGGATGTCCTTATTGAAGAGTTAATTGACAAATATAAATAATTTAAGCTTTTTATTAAGCTTTTTTATTAAGTTAGTTAAATAATTTAAATATATTTATTTTAAATAATTAAGGTTTACACCTTGTATGTGGACAAATAAATTCTTTAATTAGTTTCAACTTGTTTTCTTACTACACATTTATGTAGTTCATATATTATTACTTTGTTTTATAATTTACTCTCTAAACATTCAATTCATGTTTTAAAACCTTTCTTTCATTCAATCTATAATTGTTTTTATTATAATAAATAATTATTGAGGTTTGAGCACAGGTTCTGTGTTTAATTATTATTTAAAACTTCATTTGTGGTTTCAGACTTGTTCAAAAAAATTACCTTAACTGTAGAATCAGTACATGGTTATTTTGTTTTTACTTTTTGTTGCCCAGTTTAGTATTGCTTGTGCTTGTCTTGCTTTTAGTGAAGACCAACAACATAAATTGGCATCAGAAGGTTGGCGACAAGCACCTATGGGATTACGGAATGAAACTCAAATCTATTTTAACTGTTGTGGATTTGAAAATGCTTCACTGCCTGCTGGTGATCCTATGCAGCAAGCACCATGCTCATCGGTATGTAACTACTAAAATGTTTTCTAGTTTCCATATGTATATGATTCTAAATATTTATTATGGTATATAAATTAATGGTGGTATAGATGGCTATTTTTTCTTTTTATGAAGTAGCTGATTTTTTTTATTTATAAATTAAATATATTAATTGTTGAAATATATTAAATATATTAATAATAATTAAAATATTAATAATAATCATATTTGCTTTGTTATATATGATTTTTTGAAAAGCATATATAACAAAGCAAATATGATTTTCTAAAGTTTAATAATATAAGATAAATGTTTAGCTTGAAAAAAAAGTTGAATATAAATTTTATTATTGGAAAACTAGATTTAAACTTTCTTTTATCATACATCTTATTTGTAGTATAAAAATTTCTTCAATGGGTATTTAATGCATTCTCAATATTTTTATTAGTTAACTAATGCAAAACATTTAAATTTTAGCTTTTATTATTTAAATTTTACTTCTTATTTAAAATATTTTTGATAGAATGATAATTTTGTACATATTATTTGTAGAACTAATATATGGAAGGCATTTTAAAGCTTTTGATTTCCAAAAGTCAGTTTATTTTAAATGTGATTTTCTATTTTTTAATATTTAAAAAAATGGAAAAACCTTTTACACCAAATTTGAGGCATTCTAATTATTCTTGTGTAAAAAACTATAAACTCTCATATTTTAAAATGCTGGAAATGCATGTTTTAGTGCCATGCCTTTTTATTGATATCATAATATCACAGATAATTAAATATCATTATCTTAATGATAATTGTTTTAATGGTATAAACCTTGTTATAGACAAAAAATTGTATTTTTTAATTCAAATTGTGTGGGATTGTCTTTAATTACAATTTATCATAATTTGATGAAAATGAAGAAAAGTAATGTTTTTCACAATCTGTATGGTTATCAAATTTTAAAAATTGTGTTGTGTATTCTCAAAAAAATGCTTATGCTATTCTTATTACTTTCAAGAATGATTTCTTCCAAAAAGAATAGTGAAGAGCATTATTTTCTATCTTGTGTGTCATGGTACATTGGTTTACTATACTATAATATCTTGTCATGAAAATGTAGAATCTATTTTGTCATGTGTTGAGCTGGTAGCAGAAGGATTAGTGTTCTTGTCTCCAGTTCATAGGTTTCAGTCCCATCTCAGGTTAAAATATGTGTTGTGGTTCGAAATCCACTTTAAATTGTGTAAATCACTGTTCTTATTAGCCTTTGTGTAAAAAAGAGTTACAAACAAACCATTTTGACATGCAAGTGAATTTCCTGTTAAATTTGATCTTTCATTTTCTCCATAATACACTGCAAATAAAAATAAAAGCATGAAAGCAAGGTGTTGCGTAACATAAAAAGTGAAATAGTGGATTTAATTTGAGGTAATACTAATTTAAAGAATATTAATTGATTTACAATGTTGAAAAACAATCACCCTTATCAGATAATTTTCATGTACTCATTTTACAATTGTTATGATAATTAATTGGTGTGCAGTAAAAGAAAACAAATTCATGTTAACATCAAAAAAGAAAATTTTATTTGATTAAAAGGACATTAACATTAATACTCTTATGACTATTAAAATTCCCTTTCAGCTTTAAATATCAGCATATACCATTGATTTGTTTTTTAATCGAGGAACATAGAAATATACTGAAATATGTACAAATATTTTTTCGAGAAAAGATTGAAATTAGAAATGATAAAAATATTGTAATGACATTTATGCCAACTGTGATATGTATTTAAAACAAAAGCAATGAAACTGTCCTTAATCTATCAAATGACTGAAAAAAAATTTTAATTCATTATTACAGAGTAATTGGAATTAAGTGAACTGTAACCAATGTATGTGTTATATAAAAATTTTAAAAATATTTCATTTATACAAAATATAAAATTTATTATATTTTGTATATACAAACTATATTAATATATTTATTATTACAAAATTATAAATATATGAATTTGTTTTGTTTGTTTCATTATAATATTTCTTAATTTTATTTCAATACTGAATATGATAATTTTAATGTCACAAGAGCTTTATTAGTGTCTATGTTTGTTGCCAAATCAAAAATGCTGAAAAACTAATGCTTTTTATTTTCATATGATTTATGTATTATTCATATGATCATGTGAAACTCCAATAAGGTTTTAAAAAATTAGTGCACTACATAATAATTTTTCATAGATATATTTCTTACTAAAAAAATACTGTTTTACATTAATTTTGTATAAAAGTACTTTTGCTTCTATCTGATCTTATTTATTAATGTTATTTCAAGTACATGAAATGGTGATCATCTAAATCAATTTTATATAGTGTAGTTGGGGAGGGGATGCATGCATGAACATGGAGCAGTTTCAGTTTTGGATAACTTTAAATTTTGTTATAAATAGCAACACTTAAAAAAAAATTTTATGTTCAAAAGCTAGATCTAAGTCCTTTAGATAGTATATTAATTCTTTTTATCTTATTTATGTTATTCTTTAATACTATTCTAAGTTCCAACTTTTATTAAATGAATTTAATATCATCAACTTTCACAAATTATTTAATATGTTAGTCATTCTTGCTATGCTAAAAAACAAATTTTGAAAACTATTATTTTTAAGACTATTTAAATTACTCTTAAATATTAATTTATAAAGTTCATTCAAATAACTGAAAGAAATAGTATTGACTTCTTATTGTGCACGAATACTTTGCTTTGGTATAATAGACTTAAAAACTGTTAAAAAAGTTCCTCCAACATGTAGCAATTGCGTATTAGCTAATATAACAATCCCTCTTAATTGTAATTTGAAATCATGTGGTAGAACTGTGTTTTGGGAATGGAATTTTGAGTTGGGTCGCAATTAGTGTATAGAACAGTAAGATTCTCTCACTTTTGCTTTCTACTTGCACATCTGCTGGTTCTTTCTTTAAAACACATGAATACATTTTATTATCTGAGAAATAACATTCCTGGAATTCAATATTACATAATAAATGTTGAAAAGTAATATAATAGCCTTTTTCTGCTAGATCGCGTCTATGTAGTGTAAACAATAAAATAAAATCTATGTTTTCCACCAAAAAATGAAATTTGCAATTAAATTAAATTTTAGAGAAATATTTCTTAATATTTAAGACTTAAGTTCTCTATTGTATTTTGTTTAGTTTGTATTAATGTCTAATAATTTTCTTTTTAGAAAAAGTGAGAATTTTTATATATATTTTTTTTATGTGAAATCAGTAATAATGCATAATGTGTACTCAAATGTATTCAATTATTTATTTTGATATCACTATTTATATTTTTGGCCAAATTTAAAAGTTTTATATGTCTTATGTTAACAAAAGAAAGTTTTCTGGCATTTAGATTACAAGACTTTATTCTCTTGAAAATATAGGATGTTAAATAACTATATTGTATTTTATTTTAATCTAATGCATCGATTTGATAATGATATTTTAAAAAAAATTGACATTTATACCATGTTCTGAATCATGTAGGTACCATATTGTCAGATAAACCCTCATGAATGTGAAAATAGTGAAAGAACCTGTTGGAAAAAACTACAAGTTGTGATTGATAACGCTCTTAAAATAAGTGGAGGTATTGGATTATTTTTCAGTTTTTCTGAGGTAAGTAATTGTCAAACTTTTGTTTTTTGTTAAAAAAATTATTTCAGTTTCACAGTATTATAAATTTTCATACTTGTAAGCAAAATGTTGAGCTAGAAATTTTTTCCCAACTATGCCAATATAATTTTTGGTAGAAAACTTGAAACCTTTGATAGTTGAAAAAATAAATATTTGTTAAGCATTTAAAGGACAGACAATATTTATTAACATTTTAAAATATAGATAAGATTAAAACAAAAATTTTGAATAAGATTTTTGTTTTGTTTCAAATATGTCACCAATTTCCACATTTGCATAAATTTAATATTAAAATAAATATTCAATTTGAAAAACAAAATGATAATTAAGTCATCAAATGTATTTATATAATTATTAAAAGTTCTATTTATCACAGAACAATAATTTTATTAGAACACTATGTGTAATTATATACTGTTAAGAGTCCTTAAAATATGATTTAAATTTTTTTACAAAATCATTGAAAAAATTGTTTAAGTTAAATCTTTAATAAGACTAATAAAACAGAAAATGTTAGCTGTTTAGTGAATATAATTAAATTGTGATTTAATTTACAAAAACAGTTATATTAACAAAAACAGCTTCCTTAGTGATGTACAAGTATTTCATAATTGCTCTTATCATTACTTAATTCAATTGATAAAATTCAGTTAATATTACCATTGCCACTTGTTTCAATATCCATGCTAAAAATGATTGGAAAAGAGTATCATAATTATTGGGAAATTTTCATTTAGTGTAAATGTATCATCAAATACAGTAACAAAAGTGATATTCAAATCAATAAAAAAATATTAGTTTCATCTAAAAAATGCTTCCTTCTCTGTAGTGCTATTAAAATTTTATTGTGATGCATTTTCATATGATTTAATTTCTAATTGAAAACATACATATTGCTAGTATAAGAAAATGTAACCTTTAATTTTCTGTGCAAACTTCCTTTCAGTTTATTGGTGTTTGGTTTACTGTTCGTTATCGTAACCAGAAAGATCCACGCTCTAACCCACATGCATTTTTGTGAATCTAATATTCTGTTAAAGGTAGAGTAACTAACATTTCTTTCTTTCTTTTCCACTAACATTCTTATTTCAGGCATGGAGATTTACTAATGTTTCAGTAAAATCTTTCTTAGATTTCCTTAATTGAAGATGACCATCCTTTTCTATTAACTATAACCATTTTCTGACTTTTTAATTTATTTTCATAAACATTTCAAATAATTTATCTTTCCTCTTTTGTTGATTATACAAAAATTTTGGGTTGTTTTCCAAATCCAGAAGTTAATGATAACATAATTTGATTCTTAATGAACTTTTTGTGATATGTATCTTTGCACTTATACATTGTTATCAATTATTTTAATTTCTCTGATTTTTCTTTTTAACAGATTGTGGTTATTTCAAAGTAACCTATTTCAATTTCATTGAAAATAGTTCCTAATTTGCGATAAAGTTGGGAACTATTTTCAATGAGAATAGAAATTTTAATTGCTATTTTTGCTAGTTTTCACTTGTGCAATGTAAAAGGCAATCAAGGTGTTGTTAACTCAGAAATGTTTACTTTAAACAAGTTTTAAAACGACTCATTTCTGAATTTTTGATATATTTATATAGTATGAGGGGGGGAGGAGGAGTAGAGATTATTTTAAGTGGTAGTAATTACTTATTGTGACTAATTTTTTCAGTTTTTGAATATTTGTCTAAAATATAAAATTTTGTAAAAGTATAGTCAACTGTGATTAGCTTTTAAATATTTAAGTTTATAAAATGAAACAGTGTTATATATTATCCAATTGCAAAATTTTTCTAATGTAAAATAATGTTTTAAATAGAGAATATAGATTAGATGCATTAAATGATTTATTTGTAAATATATTTAACAATATTAATAAAATTCCAAAAGATTGAAATTCTACAAAATAAAGCATTAAAATTAAATTATTGAGAAATATTTAAGTAAGAGAGTGTAACGTAAAAATTAATATATATATGTATATAATTTATGATTCTTTTGTACTACCATATTCTAATGTAAAGCTACATTTTGACTTGTAAAGAATTTTTGTGACTTTCATTGAATTTATGTGATATAATTTTAAAATTCATTGTGGTTTGGTTGCATCTATTTGATTAAATCCAGCCCTAATCCTAGATCACCAAATTGCAGTAACAATGAGACATCATTATAGAGTAGATTCAGTGAATGATTCCAGCTTAATTAACTGCTGTGTGTAAAAAATCCCTGTTGAGTGACAATCCAATCAGTGAATGATTCTGGAATTTATGCCTCAAGTGTTTCTGATTGCATTTCTTAAAGCTTTTGAAGCCATGAAGGCAAAAATTAAAATTCTTATTTTAAAATATATATCATAGTAAACCCTAAAAATTTATTTCTCTTAGACAAATCAAATCAGGATCAATTATATTCCTAGTAGTAAGAAAATTTCTATGCATGATGGCAGTCATGGTGGTTATTTGCAGATTTACATCAATTATCAACCTAATTACTGGCTTTAGACATGCTAGAAATTGTTTATTTAATTTAATGTTATTTACTGATTATGATTAAATCACTTAATTGTTACTAGAACTTCTTTTTACACGAACTTTTGTAACTTTGTAGAAACTCTAGTTAGCAATTTTACATTCCTACAATATTTTTATTCTCTTTGTTCTTTGTACTGAAAACTGATTTAATAGAGGATTAGATAAACATATTTCATTATATATTTTCCAGTTTTTAATGAATTCAGCATGTTGTTACAAATAGTGATGTTAATGTCTTTTCTCATTTTAATAATAATGATGTCTTCATTAACCTTATTTAAGATATGTAAATTAAAATGCAACATATTTTGAGATTTTAGTCTTCAAATTAAAATGATTTAATAATGCGAATTTGCATTATGAATGCCTTTTCTTTTCGAAAGAAAGATAAGTAGACAAAGATGATCTCTTTTAGCCTTTTTAGTAAATATGAATGCTTGTCCTTAAATAAATTTTTTGAGTTAAAGATGTTAACTATTAATACTATTAGTAAAGAAAAATCTTGGCTTAATGCAGCATCAATCATACAAGATGTAAGCCTTGAACATTTTAAAAGGGAATACAAGCCACTACAAACAAGTACTCCCAAATTGGATTTGAACCCAGTCTTGGAACTAGATATTTCGAATTGTGTGAATAAAATTACTACATTAAAGATGAAAAGAAGTCTAGAAAAAAACTGGAATTGAACCAATCTTAGGATTAAAAGTTTGTAGAAGTTCCAAACTGAATAATCATTACATTAAAGATGAAAAAAAGTCTGGAACTAAACTGGAATAGGACTCGATATTCGGGTTAGATTTTGTATTTCCCAAATGGTTCTGTTGCAAGTCCAAAATGCCCAAAAACAACTTCACTATTGGGTACCTTTTTGTTGAGGATAGCCAAAATTGATTGACTATAATGGATGATCTGCATTTCTTTTAGACAAGCCATAATATTTATGGAAATTAAGAACAATACTTGTCATCACAAATAAAAATATTTCACTGAAAATTTTTGAAAAAATCATTTCTAATTCATTCTAAATATTACTGTCACTGGTTATCATTCACAATGTTAAGAGTAGTATCAAAACATGAATCTAAGCCCAAATAAATCTTTTATATTATGCTCTTTTTACTACACTGAATTATTTGTTTAGCTCCTGAAGAATTTTAAAACATACTCCAAATCTCAGTTTCCTTATGTGGTTTCTGTAATTGCTATCTTGAATTTTAAAATCTATTTTATAAAGTGTAATTGTAATGTCTTTAATGACTTCAATGCCAGGTTGAAACTCTAAGCATGATGCCAGAATTCATGGTTAAAGTGTAGTTTTAAGTACCACTTTCATGGCTTTGGAAAATTCGCTGTTTACTAGAAGTTTGAATTTTTCATAAGCCATTTTAACCCTTCATTATGTACTTCATCATAATACTAAAAGATCATGGCTTATTACACCTGGTTGAGATCTTGAGCTAAGCTGGTAGCCGAAGGGTTAGCATTTTGGCTCAGTTTGTGGGTTTGAGTTCCACCTTGGGCATGAATGTTTGTAGTAATTGGGAATCCACTTTAAATTGTATGTCCCATTCTAATTAGCCATTGTATGTAAAAACTATCAATTGAGTGAAAGACAAACTCATTAAATGCCTCATTCTTAATTATTTGACAGAAGACTTGAACTTCAGTAAAAGTTTTACTGGTATTGCTCACTTTTTTTGTGCAATTGGGTTTTTACATTTCTTTAATATCTGTGTAGTCTGTTTCTTGATGTTCCCATATCCTGTCTCACCATCTGATGGTTTGCTTCAAAAGCTGCAATATTTGATTGTAGAACTGTAAGCATTTATATTCACTAAATATAGGGCAGTATTTTGTATAGATTCTACAAGTAGGGATGACGATAAAAATGCTAATTTTCCCTGGATCCTTGAGGGAATTTTTCAAAACAATAATCTAATATTATTCTATTCTAACCCTTGGATTACTGAGTTATTTGAAGGCTATGTTGTTTTGAAGTAAGTAGAGATGATAAGTCTAACTTGATGAATGTACCCAAAGAATTAAATAAGGTATATCAAAACAAGCATTCATGTGATAGAGATAGATAATTTTACCAAAGACTTGAATATAGAAAATGAATAAAAAATTCAAAATTATTTTTCAAAAATTAGACATTTATTTATAACTTATTTTACAGCAAATTACTACCATATATGTTTGAGAAATTTTTTCTTATTAAGTTTAACGTTGTAAAATTTTATTTTTTTATTAATTTAATGATTTTTAAAATTACGTTGTAAAATAAATATAACTTTTTTGTCTATATATCTAACAATTTTAAATGTAAAAGAAAAGGAACTTTTTGGAAAAGGATATGAAATCTGTATTAATAATTCTATTGAACATATTAATGAAATTATGCTTTCTTGCAAACTATAGTATTACAAATGCTTACTGATTTTTCAACAATTATTTAAAAGCAGAAAATATTGTGTATTATATTTTACATTAAGATTTATTTAAACAAGTAAAAATAGTGCACCTGTGAAAGTCACTTAATTACAAGTTAATTTTTACAGGCATGGCTTACATTGCTTTTTCATTTTAATTACAAATGTTCCATAATTATTGCATAGGTTTGCATTTTATAATTTATTTGTTCATCATTGTTCCTTTCTTATCAATCATTTTATAATGTATTTATTTTTTAATAATATCTCACCAATGGGAACAAATTTGTTCCTTCTCACTTTATGAGTATTTCTTGAATAAACTCAATTTCTGCTTTTTTGATATTCGAAAATTTCCATTTTAGAAATATCTATCATTTAAAAAAAAAAAAAAAAAAAAAAAAAAAAAAAAAAAAAAAAACCCTGTAGTCTAACTTTTTTATTGGTATAAAAAAGTAAAAAAGTTAATTCTTAGAAGATATGAAATTTAAATGCTTCAAAACAAAAACTATATTTTGAATTGTTAATAAAATATAATTTTTATAACTTTCAGGTTGCAAGTATCTGGTTAGCATGCAGATATCGTCAACAGAGAGACCCCTTTAAGGATCCAACTTTTTTGTTCAGTTAGAAAAAGTTTTGTTGCACAAAAAAAAAAAAAAAATTGTTTGTACAATACCTTGTAATGACTTGCCATATATTCCCCCCTTTTTTCTTTAAAAAAATTTGTGTATTTAATGTAAACACTGGTTTTATAACTATTACTAATATATGCTTTCTGTGTTTGGTAATAGATTTTGATTATTTAAAATTACTGATAATTTGCTTCTTTAAACAAGATATATTATATAAATCAATGTCATTGAGGTTGTAAACCATAGTAAAATAGCTTTTCTAATTTATATTGTTTTAATGATAGATGTAATGTTTTTTTCCTTATTAAATTTTTGTATTACCAGTTTTAAATGTTATGAATCAAATATGAATAACAAACTCTTCCATTTGATGTTGATATTGATAGTTTATTGCTCCAAATACTGTAATTCCTATAAAATTTGAACTGTTCACATTGACTTCATATAAATTATGGGATTAGTTATATGTATTTATATTGTATTATTTTTCTAGTCAAACATGATACTTCTTTGTGCATTTGTTTTACATATATTTATTTTTAAATAAATACAAATTTGTATTCATAAAGCTTTTTAGTAATCATTAACATTAAAATCTTTCCAATGTGGAAAAATCATTTTATTTACATCAACTCTTCTTCCTATAGAAGGCCAAAGTAATCTAAATACTAATTCAGAGCCAAATTGACTGAAGTGAAGGCCATCAATAAGGTACTCTGGCCAATCCTGTAAAACAAAAAATTATGAAAAAATGTCTTAGTAATCATATATTCGCCTTTTTATTAATATCGATCACTAAAGGAAGGATAAACCAAATTTTCAAGTATATATTAATGTTTTTTGATTACTTACTTCATCTTAGTATATTTATCATATTTTAATTCACTTAGTAAAAGTATAATTACATTGGGTAAGTGAAATGTATCGAGACAACATACAAAATTATTTAGTGTTTCACTTATATAACCTGACTTCATCATATTTAATGCACATATTGAGTGAAGAATTTTTTCTCTAATTTAAGATTTTTGAAAATGCAAAATAAGTTCAAACTAAAAAAATGTTGAATTTTTTTCTCAACTATTAAAAATTTAATGCTAAGAAACATGTAATTAATTATAAAGATGGGCAAGAAAGAAATTAATAACATGGGTTTTTTAAAAAAATATTCTAAATAATACTGTACTAAAACACCTAATCTTCGTCTTTAAATTCCACACCTACATTGCACATTTCTAAAGATGACTTTAAACCTGCACTATTAAATTATTTGCAAAACAAAATAAAAACTTTGATTGACAAATCCAATCAGTACTTTTAAATAGTTTATGTATCATTCAATGCAAAAAAATGTTTGTAAAGAATATTAATTATGCAATACATTGTATATCGATTACTCAATGTAATTAACTAAGGATATAAAGTAAATTGATCATAAATTTCAAAATCGCAATTTTCCCTCTGATTTGATTATATTTATTTATTCTTCAAGTTGAATATTTATCTCATTTTATTAGAAGTTAAAATACAAAACTATTACTGTTTAAAAATTGGGGGGGGGGGAGGAAAAACACAACAAAATCAAATTAAAATAAAAAGTAAAATTACTCATTTTATCTATAGAATTTTTACAGGGAAATTAATGTCAAGAGACAAAACATTTTAGTAGTTCATTTGATTATACAAAAGTGATGCTCTCATTCAAAAAAAAATTTTTTTTTTTTTTTTTAATTATATTTTAAATAATTTTCAACCATTCTGTTTAGGATTTCTCATTTTTGTCACGTTTAAAATTTTTTTTTGTGAGAGTAAGGACATACAAAATATGTAACTAACAATTTTTTTTTTTAACTATATTGAGTCTCAAGAGTTTATGTGAGTGTATTGTACATTACTGCTTAATCTTGTTTTGAGAAGATAAGAGACCTATTAGAGCTCCATTTATTTATTTTCATAAAAATCTGAAAAGTAATTCCTTTCTATGATTAGTACATGAAGATGTCATTTTATTTAAGAATCAGATTTCTCTTTAAAATTACTGATGACCTTACCTCAAATTTCATCATTTTTTGAAACAAATTCACTACTTCAACTTCCGAATTGTGAGCCACATCAACACATGCATCAGCATACTGAGCTACAGTCTTCAAATCTCTTAAATAGTACTGCCGACCTGAAATGATTATATGTTCAGTAACAAACTATTTCTTCGAATATTTAATGAATTGCAAATGATATTTCAGTAACTTAATTTTACTTAAAAGAATTGTATTGGAATTCCTAGTCAACAGTTGAAAAACAAATGACAGACGGTCAGAATTTCTCTTAAATAAATAAAAAAGAACGATGAGAAAATTATATGTAACACAAAAGAAAAAATATTTTATAAATTCAAACAAAAATCTTTTATTCCTTAAATGCTGTTGTTTACTTTTTCCATTCTAAAACACAAGTTTTCTGGATATGTAACCATAATTTTTAAATAGTTTTATATATTTATGAGAGTTAATTGATTGCAAGATTTTGTACTTAATTAACATAAAATCTACTCTAACAATTAAAATTTTAGTGACTGGCTTCCAAAGAGTCAAATTATATATACACATGCTATTTAAGTTACTGGTAATTTCAACTGAAATTTTCTCACACAATTTTAAGTTAACATTAATATTTGGCAATTCAAGGTTCTAAAAAAATTCTCAAGAAAATCCCAAGACTTGCAGAATTTTCTTGAATCATTAAATTTTTCTCTATGAAATGCTGATATTTATATATTAAAAAAAGAAATGCACGTATTTCCAAATGATATAATATTTTTCTAAAATATATTGTATAAATTTTTTGTATTTTAAATTATATTACAGCTATAATAGATGCAATTCTTTTAAATATTCTAAATTCTTTTAATTATTCAAGTATTGCATATATAGCAAAAGGTTTTTTCCTCCCTGCCTTTTCTTTTTTGCAAAATTTTTTATTATACTATTTATTGAAAAGCTACATAAAAACAATATGTTAAAAGATTTTGCAATGTTTATTTTTAAAAGTAATCAGCCATTTTACGTATTCTTTATTTCAGATTTATCTGATAACTTCATGTTTAAATAAATTGTAATTTAATAGAGTATTTTTGCTTCTTTGAGCTCCCAAATAATATGTTTAAATTAATGAATGTCAATTTGCCAGTAATTTGTTTCTTTGTCACGCTATTGGTGATATTTCAAGCTTTTAATATTTTTTAATAATATCTTTTTTGACTTTAAGTTCAATTTAAGCAAAGCATAATGATATACTTTGTCTTTGTTCATTTAAATACAGCTGATGTTTTTCCTCACTAATTCTGATATACCAAGACTAGAACTAGTGAATATGAGCTAATTATAATGCAGGTGTATCTTATACTTCGAAATGTGTATCGATGGAATGCTTGTTTGATTTAATCAATTTATTTTTTAAATTTTCCATCAAAATTTCATTCACAGCAAATCAGCATTGAATAAGATTTCATCGAGGAATAAATGCAAATTAACAATTACACTTCAATACAATTTCAAAATTGTATAAATGTGTGTGATGGATCTAATGATTTAATCACTAAGAAATTCTTCTAAAAGAATCATTTTGATATATTTGCAAATAAAAAAGTGTATCAAGCATAGAAAACTTTTACTTAAATTACTTGATTGGTTATTTAATTGATTACTTGATTGGTTATTTCAATACAATTTCAAAATTGTATAAATGTGTGTGATGGATCTAATGATTTAATCACTAAGAAATTCTTCTAAAAGAATCATCTTGATATATTTGCAAATAAAAAAGTGTATCAAGCATAGAAAACTTTTACACTTTTACTTAAATTACTTGAAATGTTATTTAAAGAGTTCAAAGATTTAAATATGAAATATTCTATACCATATAACACTGTAGGAGCAACTTTTCATTCATTACTTTGTCATTGATATTAAAAAATAAGATTAATGATTTCAATACATTTTATCTTATGTTTCTCAATCATTCTTGCTTACATCTAAGATAACAAATATTTTAATTATTTTTGGTTCATTTCATTAAAATTTCAAAAAATAAAATGAAAGCTAACTTAATTGATTATATTTTATAACAAAAACAAATGTTTGAAGAAGCAAAAATTTTCAGGAGTTATTCAATATTTTTCTGTAGTTCTAAGAATTTTGTAGATAAAAGTAGTATAAATCCTGTGAAAATAAATGTAGAATATACAAATATAGTAAAAAAGTTTTAAACATATTGCAGTTGAAATATGCATACAAAAATTAATACTAATATTTTAAGTAAATAAAATGACATTTAAAATCACAACAGTTTATTTTTGTAGAAACATTGATACTGTGATTCCTACAGTATAATATAGAATATTTTGATATTTAAAATTTATTGGGAGATTTTTAAATTTATACTATAAAAAAATTGGAATTTACAGAAAAAGTATAAAAAGGACAAACTTTCCCAAAATTGTTATAAAAACATAAAATAAAAATATATATATTGTTAGCATTTAAATTTATAATATATGTAAACTAAAATATTAGTAATGCCTGAAAAGTAATGTTATGTTAAAAACAAAATGTAAAACCATTAATTAAAAAAATAAAACTCATTTTTCAGTTTAATAATTTTACACTAAATAAAGGATTGTAACAAATTGGAAGGAAAAAAGATACTAAAAAATTGGTAAGTGTTAAATTCAATTCTTACCAAAAATAAGTCTAGTAATAAAAAAGCATTAAATGAGAAAAAAATAACTATTTATAATTAACTTTAAAAAATAAATGTTTTGATTGTCTAGTTATTAATATATTAAAAAAGGAAATACACAAATTATTATTTTCTTTCATACTTTTTTGTGAAAATTTTTTTATCAACCTCATTTGAAGTCCCTTTAGACATTAATTTTTTAGACTTCTATCTCATTTGTTAGACAGCCCTCCCTTTTCTTCAAGAATGAGAACCATACAAGCTTTTCTCTACCAAAGTCTAGTCATAAGAACATATAATAATTTTTTGCCAATGGCTGATTTCATCGTTCTTATTACTTTTATAATGAAATCATTTAATGATTTTATTACACAACATTTTTTAATTCACTCACAGGACTTACATTTCTATTTGGTGGAAATGATGATATTTTCAATACTTTTGACAAATATATTTTAATATGGACTTTTTTTTAAAACTTTTTATTAAAGAACTAAGACATCTTTTTCCTAAAATTATGAACATTTTTACCGTTATCCGATAATTTTTCAGCCCTTTTTTTTTCTCACTTAACATTTCACAGATCCCTAAAATCAGCTTTTTTCTTAATTAAAAAATTTTAAAGTCCTTAAATTAAGGATTCTGGAAAATCCACCAATGATTAATTAATCACCAAATTTATATTTATGGCCTGTTAAAGGGCATTCAAATATTACCCAATCATCTCTAGGAAATTAACAATATATATATATATATATATATATATATATATATATATATATATATATATATATATATATATATATATATATATTGTTTATTTTTGCTAATAAGGGACAGAAATGGTTTACACAAAATGTTAAGAATGCTGCAGATATAAACATTAAATTAAGAAATGTTTTGAGCTGATGTATTTTTCAATACCTGTGATGAAAATTCAATATTTTTAATTTGCAGAACTGGTTTCCACATAAAGATCAGAGCAAATGCCTGTGCAACCTCAGTGAAATTATATTTTTTAAGCAATAAAATTTATTAATCTTCTATGTGATTTATAATTTTTTGTACAAGTGTTGAACTAACTGTGTTACTAACACAAATTAATATGAATCCAACAACAAAAAATAAGAATAATTTTCCTTTCACATTTTTTAAGCATTTTCTTATGTTTTTTAAAGTTTTTACAGCCTAAAATTATTTTGCTTCCTTATTTTCTTAAAATATATAAAAAAAAATTTTTTTTGTAGTGTCGCATTATATAATACCCCCCAAAAAATTTTTTATTTGCTTTTTGTACATATTTTCTGAAAATACAGTATCATGGTGACAAAACATGTACAAAAGCTTTGCTTCCATCAGCCAAAAATCAATGAGATTTTAAGGCTAAATTGATCGCTAAAATACACCTTCTATCTATTATCCATCGTATGATTGTCTTTGAAAAAACTGTGTGTGTACAATTTCTAGATAAAACTACGTTTTTCTTATAGTTCACAATGTTAATCACTTCCAAATTTTACTATACAGTCCTTGTATATTTCTTTTCCAAATTTATGCAAGTTTTAAGAAGATCGCAAATTTACAAACCTGCTTACTATGTACAGAAAAAATATATTCAAAGCACCCACTCTCTAGGTGGGCACTGAACCTACAAATTATTAAACTGAAGAGCAAAATGCCGATAATCCAGTCACCAATTCTTTTCAGAAACTTATATATGCAGATAAACTCAATAAAAATATGTTATTCCACCAAAACAAAAAAAGAGGCAATCCTTTATATGTAATTTTGCTTCAATAAATAACACTGTTGTTAAATAGAATTTGGATGCAAAAATTTTGTTTAAAACATTTTTTTTTAAATTAGTGTCAAATAACTAAGAGTTTTATCATAAATTAATTGCATATTTGTTCTTAAAAAGAACATATATATATGTAGCAGTAAAACATATCAATCTAGTGTTACGTACAAAACCACTAAACATGGTAAATGTGATAAATTATTAATCATGTTAACCAGTAAGTTTATAAAATTCCCAACAACTAATGGGAAATGTGATAATACAGATTATTTTATAGAAAAATAGTATCTTAATTTGAAAAATAAATATTTCAATTTAAAACTTTAAATAACAGTAGCTATTTTGTATGTTCACATTTCAGTAGATATTTTGAGACACACGTATAACATAAAGTGTAAGTTATATAATATCTGTTGTAAAAGGCATTAAAAAATACCAAATGATCAAAATTACTGAAAGTAAAATAAAGCCTAGCATGTTGCTTCAGTAAATACTTTATTTTTACATATATATCTAAGCAAAACCGAACTATGCATTACTTGTACTTACAGATAATTTTTATGTCTTATTAAACTAAAAGACCTGGATACAGAAAACAATTTAGATTATTAGAACTTATAAAAAACAGTTCCACGTCAAAACAAATTAAACCTATATTCTGAAAAAAGTATTTATTTAACTTCCACATAAATAAACTTATTTATTATAGATACATTAGACTATTATGACACTTTGAATTAAGTTTCCCAGAATTTTTAGATTTGCACTTTCTCCAGCAAACATATTGTTAATATCACTGACTTTCAGAAGATGATTTTCTAACATTATCTTGAAATAATATTGTTTGATCAGGAAAATCTAAAAGCAATATAAATATTTCTTCACAAATAGTAGACTGTTGTACCAGTGTTAAAATTTTCCTTATTTTGTTTTATAAGATAAATATATCTTTTGAATTTCTAATATCATCACTAATACATTTTGTGGGTCACTTCTCCTTCGGTTAACATATAGAACTCAGAGTTCGACTGTGTCACCAATATTATCAGCAGAAAACTTAACCCTTCTTTGCATAATGTTGGAAATTTCCATCATAACCTATAATGCCCAAAAATTATATAAAAGAACAAGTTCACTTTAAGTTGATCGTGTTTGGATACCTTTTTAATGTCCATTGCATAAAAAGAAACATAGCTGTCAAAAATAAACAAGTGTCCTTATCAGTGCTTAAAGTTGTCTCATTCCGCTGTTTGTTGTAGTTGCAATAAAAGTATGATTTTTCTTTATAATTTTGTTTTATTATATTAGAGTTTCTATTGCTAAAAAATTGAAAATGAGTGGAAGAAAGGTTTGTAACACGTGTTTCTGTTATTTTCCTCTTTTATTTCTATTTAGTACTAAGCTAATGATCTAACTTTGGATGATGATGGAAATTTTTAGAATATTTTTTTTTTGCTAAATTTATACAATAAATATATGCTAAGATTTTTTTTTAACCATTTTTTCTTTAATTTTGAACATGAATTATATCATCTTGACTTATTTCACCAAAAAAGAAAAAATCATGCAAAGAATGGTTAAGATTTGAAACTTTCAATGTCTTTTTGCCTGTGATTCTAAACATTTTTTAGCACTTTTTCTATAATTTCTTAATTATTTTAACCTAGTTAAAATACCTGTCTGGTGAAAAGGGAACACTTCAACATTTTAATTTTAAGTCACAAAATGAATTGCATATAAACAGTCGCTTAGCAATGAATAATTAATTTTCACATTAGAATAATATATTTCACTGTTAGTTTTATCAGAAGCGTTAAATGTTTTTGTTAAAGCCTGAATTCATTCATCATTTCTAAGATATTTGATGGAGTTGTCTGGTAAAGTGAATGTTTTCAAATCTACTTATAAAAGCATTCCAAACATTAATTTATAAGGAATACATTTGATAACTTTATGAAGCAACACATTTTTTATAAGTTGTCCAAAACATTATCTTTTGAAACTTTAATAATTTTATTGATTTTTTTAACCAAGAATTTAGTATATTTTAAACATCCTGGTTTGCACAGTGAACAGAACTTTGAGTCTGGCTATGCCCAGGTTTTCCATGCACAATTTTCACATCCAACTACATTACACAAGCTTCTTTCATGATCAGATAACAGAACTTGAGAACACTGTCACTTTGCTGTATCCTAGGGGCCCTAAATATTTAAAAAAAAAAAAAAGTCGTCATTTAAATGGTATATAACGTCTTTTGCAATTTCTTTCAGTTAGTTTTAAAATTTCTGATATATACTGGAATATGCAATAAAAGTGTGATAACTTTATCAAAATTCATTCAGTTTGCATAGTTGAATGCCCATGCATTTTTAGAATTTTGAAAATCCAATGGACGTTGCGTTATTTTCGAATATTCAACCATACCTGTTAGCACTGTAATCGCTGCAAACAGAAATGGCGCCAAAAAATAAATAAATAAATAAAAAATAAAAATAATTGCCAATTTTGTCAAAGGGCACCCTATAGTTTTACCTAGGTTTGAAAACATCTTTCCCAAATAACTCTATTAATCATCTTAGAACTGAAAAAGAAATTCAGGCTTTAACAAACATAGTTAATAACCTTTCTCAAAAAATCAACAATATAATGAGAGACGATTCATATGTGAAATTAATGATCCATTAATTTCACATATGAATAATGACTATTTACCAAAAATTAATTTTGTGATTAAGAATGAAAATGGTGAAGTGATCCATTTTAATCAGACAGATATTTTAACTAGGCAAGAACAGGAAAGAAAATATTGAGTAAGTGCTAAAGTTTAGAGCCAGAGGCAAAAAGACACTGAAAGTTTCAAATTTCAATTTTTCTGGTGGTAATATTGTTGACATAGTGAAACTGTAAGTTCCATTTGTAGACAGAGGCAGAAATCATTTACAAAATATATTAGTGATGATATCATAAATTCAAAGCAGACATTTATCTTTTAGGAACAAAACAAGGAAAATTTTTATAGAGGTCTACTAATTAATCAGTTCACAATTTCTGAAGAAAAATTTATTTTGCTTGAAGATTATTTCAGATCAAACAATATCATTTTAAGATTGCGTTAGAAATCTTTCTGAAAGTCAGTGATTTTTAACAATGTGTTTGAGAAGGAGAGTACAAATGTAAAAAATTTGGAAAACTGTAATTTTAAATGTCATAATAATGTAATTTATCTAAAGAAGTATACTTACAAAGAAATTTAAGTAAATACTTTTTCTAGAATACAAATTGTTTTGACAGAAATTATTTTTTATAATTTCTAGTAATCTAAACTGTTTTCTTTATCCAGATCTTTTAGTTAACAAAACAAAAATTATCTGTAAGAAGTTATTATTTAATTTAAATAATAACTAGTACTCTTATAGTTGTCTGTTTTGTTTAGATATACTATTGAAGTAACAAACTAAGCTTTATTTTAGTTTCAGTAATTTTGGTCATTTTGTATTTTATCAATAGCTTTTATGATAGATATTATATAACATATATATCTAATACATTTGTATCATAATAACTACTCAAATGAAGATACAAAAGGGCCATTTTTATTTAAATCTTTAAACTGAAATATTTTTGTAAGTTTTATTCCAAGTCATCATGTTCTTAAATACTTAAGAATGAAGTATTTAATATTACTTAAAAATATTTATTTATTGAATTAAAATATCATTTCTCTAAGAAATAATCAGAATTTATTACATTTCCCCTACACAAGTTGGAGATTTTATGAACTTAATGGTAAAAGTGATAAACATTCAATATTTATCACATTCATCAAGTTTAGTAGTGATTATAAATAATCACTGGTTATTATGCATATTTTTATATTAAATAGCAATTAAGTTTTCAATAAAATTTAAAATATTTAGCATTTAACTTTTTAAATAAATATGTATACACACATGCATAAATTTAAATTACTTTTGTACTTACCAATTTTCTCACAAAAGTTTTTATATTTTTCATCACAATAAGGGGGTGGAGTCATTAAAATGATTTTTTTCTTTGAAAGCCCGATTCCCTGTAAAATGGAAAAACATAAAAAGATTTAACTTCAGTAAATTTATTTGAGCTAACCAAAAATTGTGAAATTTTAATCACAAAAATGAAAAAAAAAATTATACATAATAAATAAGATATTCACCCTCTCTGAAAATCATATAGCATCAAATTTTCATAGAGGGGGAAAAAAAAAGCTGAAAACTTCCTAGTTTTCAGCTTTTTTTTCCCCCTCTATTTATAATGTAAAATGATTCAACGTCTGTATTTTAGTTTTGCATCCCTTTTATTTTAAGAATTTGTTCATTTTAGATAGCACTATGTAACTCGTAGATAACAGGAACACTAAG
>JAPDSC010071929.1:1060-15406 GCA_026290005.1 Latrodectus geometricus
ATATTTATTTGTATAGGTGCTTATACTAATGCAAATATACAAATGCAAAAAAATATATATTAGTATATGAGTTGAGCTGCTATTTTTTTGAGTTGAGCTATTAATTTTGCAGACGAATATTTTCTAAAACTAATAGAATATTTTGTGATTAATTATTGAAGAATTAAACCTCAAAGAACACAAATCATAAAATCATCTTCTATTTGCTTTTATTAAAATTAAATATTTCATTTTGCCACTCATGAGAAAGATCTGTATTCAAACGACATGAGAAAATATGTATTTGTATATGTAGACAGACATATATACAAACATATATAACGAAATATGTGTATAAAAAATATGTATTTTCATGTGTAATTGTGCTGTTGGTATAAATTTTGCGAATGAGTTGTCTTTAGTGATAATATAAAATTTTGTGACTAATTATTGAATAAACAAATCATTAACGTCAAGCCTTCTCCTTGATTTTATTCTTCGAAAAATGCATGTTTTCCTCGTGTCGTTCACTGCCGAGGTCAAGGCACAATCAGGTAGTTCAATCACTTCTCGTTCGTCAAGTTTCTTTCTGAATAATTTGTCATTTAAAAAAAAAATTAATTTATGAAAGGGAAAAGAGGAGGACATTGAAAAACAGCACTCGAAGTGACAATTTAGTTTTGAATAATCTAGCAGCATTGGAGTGTCATGTTATCGTGAAAATTGTGGAGTGGAATTTTATTCTTTTTTTAATTATTTAAGAGGCATAAATTGTGCATTTTTGCATATGAATAAGATTATTTATGTTTTTTAAAAGTGGAACATCAAAATATATCTTTGGAATCCATTTTAAAATTGTAGCTCCCGAAATAAATACTCGTGTGCGAAAAGTAACTACAGAATGACAGACTCACTCCAAGAAATTATTGGAACAGTTTGTCCTATTCTGGACATTGTGTTAACAAACCAAGAGATCAACGTAGGCAAGTGGCAGAATTGCACTTATCAGGGATGAAGGAATATGGTTTGATCCCAGACGTAGGTGAATAACAGAATATGTGGATGTTGCGCTTTTTCTTCCTGCATGTATGCTATCCGGGGAGTTTTCCTCTCTTATTCAACGTGAATATAAACTTCAGTCTCTGAAAAATCCTTTCAGAAGGCAGTAATACGCATGGGTTGACAAAAAAACAATAGCCTTCATCTATTAGTCTGTTCAATACCTCGTGAGTCTGTGCTATCAAAATAAACCAGTCCAAAAATTATTGAAAATTTGAGAAAAAGAAATTCATATATTCCTTTGATGCACTTCTTTCATTAGTAAAAAGATAATATATCAAGTAATTTAGTTAATGATTTTAAAATATTGTCTGCAAAATTAAGAACACAGTCAGGCTGCAATAATATTAATAAAAAAATAAATAAATTTTGAATTATTTGAAATATTTACTCACAAACGTGAATAGGTGGGACAACTAATTCGATTGGATGATAATCGAACAACTGAAAAGATGTTCTCGGCTAAGACATTTGATGCTCCAAAAAAGGAAGGACAAAAATTAAATGGATTGATTGCATGATTGAAGACATAAAACCTGTCAAAGATCCATTGGAAAGGTTCAAACCAGAACAAGGCAACAAGGAATGGAATTCTGATTAAGGCCAGAACCCACACACGACTGAGTTATCAGTATAAAAAAAGAATTCCTTAAACTATCTTTAAAGTATTCAGTTACTTCTATAGAAATAATCATATTTTGCAGTCATAAAAACTGATTCGAAAATGTTACACACACTTCGAATTTATAACGCAATTCTACCACTGAATTTAAAATTAACAAAAGTTTGTCTATTGATTTTTGTCTTCTTTAAGCTAAATATCGTGTGTGTATAAAAGGATAACTTCCATTTTTTCTTAAAGACTTCTTTCTGTAAGAATAACTTTTATCGCTTATAATGAAATTTTGGTGCCATGGCGGACTAATTAAGAAAGGCATCATTCTCGTTACCGAAAAATAGCGAGTTCTATAGCCGACTGAAGATGAACTTCAGTCGTGTTCACTAATAACAGCTGAAATTCTTAAAATATATCCTGGTAATATTCTCTGAATTAAATGTCAGCACCGGGAATTCAGGTCTACGAAGCAGTATTTTGTTCCTGCTTCAAAATTACAAAGACACACCCGCTTTCTAGACTACAATTGCACATCGAAAGATTGCTTCAATTTGCCAGATATCATCAACTCCACCCCTAGTAGTACTAAAAAATCTAAATATATCAGAAATGGTCAAGCAGTGGAAAATAATGAATATCATATTATCTTTTCTTGGATTAAGCATATAAATTTATGTACTTAATCTTAGCAAAAACTATTTTATTAAGAGAGTTAAGAATTAGTAATATAATTAAACACCTTTATTTATAGACTATAGTATATTTTAAAATTATGACGCGATTCATAATGCATTCATGTTTAATAGCTCCACTCTATCGAAATAGGCAGCCAGCATTATATTACATTAAAATGCATCATCAAAAAATACTAGAGTTTCCTTTTTTCAACAATCATTTACATATTTTTAAGAAAAACGAGGAAACAATGTTTCGAATGTCCTTCTTTGCATTATTTCTGGCAAAGAGAAAGTGGTAGTAATGAATATAATCGATTGGAACAAGCAAGTAATGAAAAAGATTAGAAAACAAATTACTTTTCGTCTTTAAATCGATCGACTCGAGTTGAGAGCTGGGCACAGGAACAGAACTTCATCAATCTTGGTACGTACGTCAGAGCACGTTCCAACTCTGATAATTCTTGAGCAGTTGGCCTAGGTAGCACTTTTTTTTTTCTTTCTATCATCAATACAGACTTGCGGAGCATGCAAAATAGCATTACAGGAGTGATCAGAAATAGTGAAGAAGAAAGGAGAAGGAAAAAAAAAGTAGAGAAAGCAGCAAGTGAACCTGTTCTTGCAGTTTGCCCTGAGGGGCGCGAAGACACTGTGAAATTTTTCGAAGGTGAAATCCTTTTCATTTATTTATTTTCACTTTTCCTCTGGGCTATGGGGCCAGTAAGACAACTTGGAGACGCTTGGAATCATCCTGTGAGAGAATTCCTCTGCTCGCTTTCGGAATTATCCTTGACAGTGAGTTCTTTCCCATAGTAACTGAAGGTAGAAATAGTCGAGTATTTCACGTCCTTCTTGGCATTGCATCGCAATAAGGAACGCGAGGAAATTTAAAACACGTGTTCCCAGATTCATTTGATCACGTTTTCATTCCATTAAAAATAGAGGTGAATTGCTTCATATCCTCTAAGAAAATTTGATACATTAATCTAAAAACGAGGCAATCTATAAGGTATAAAAGCAATTCTTATTTCTTGAAAATAATATAAACTTCTACCTAATGCTTAAGAAAACTTGCCATCTTACTTTAAATTTGGGCACAATTATTTTTTTTTCTTTGCAATATGAATACATTTATATAATTTTATGACAATTTCAACAAAATGAACAGTAAATTTTAAATCGATTTAAGAAAACCTAATAAGATTGGTTTGTTTGGTGCTTAAAGGTCATTTTCTGCACACGATGGTTAATTAGAAAGAGACTAATGGCTTGAAGAGGATTCTAAAGCACTACAAACATCCATATCGAAGGTGAGATTTGAACCTACTAACTGTTGAAGCGAAGGCAAGAAAACTAACTATTTGGCCGTCAGCCCAGCCAACTAATAAAACAATAATCAAGATTTTTTCTTCATTTTTTTCTGATTAGTGATACTTTTGAAATGTTCGAAAATAATTTTCAGCATAAACCAGTATTTGTGTAGATTTTTGCTTCAGTGAAACTGTATTTAAAGTTCTAGAAAAAGGAATTTTTTTCTTATATTCTTTCCTGAAAATTTAATTAATTCTTTCCTGAAATTAATAAATTAACATTTTTGCCTTTTCTTTAATCGTCTTCCGAAATTAAATGGCTCTATAAATCTTCGTTAGATTTGAATAGGTTAATCTCAAAAAATACTGAATAGAAAAATGTTATGCACCAATTATTCCTTGTACATATTATTTCTTAAAGTGAAACAATACTCATAATAATAAAGTAGCTCTTTGAATAATCCTTGAAACTAAAAAATACCACATTTTGGAAACATTAATATTCCACTTCTGACTAATGTAATGACATAGTTTAATATATTTTGAGATAAAATAAAAAAATTGTTTTATTCAATTGAACGAAAAGTTTCCATTGTCCACTTCTGACGACAATGAATCCTTAAAATTCTTTAGCAATGCGTTTTTGCTACCATAAAATATTTGATAGTTGAGTTAAATAAGCGATAACATGGACATATTTGACATTGTCACTTGGCTATCTTTCAATTGTATAAATTATTTTTTTCCTTCCAACATTCAATTCGAAGGAGTACAGGTTTTGGCTCTGAGACTTTTTCTTTTTCCATCTGATGCAACAAAGATGATTGCATCCTCTTTAAATGCTAGATAAGAAGAGTTGGAATCCGTATAACTTCCTGCAACTTGTCACATTTCCACGATTCTCGAATTTAACGGGGGAAAGGGACCTGGAGCACACAGAAATGCTTCACATTTCGTTCGGATGTTCGGTCCCTTTTCCCCATCTGCGAAAGACACATGTTCGTGCATCCCCTTCCAGCTCATTTCCTCTTTTTTTTTTTTTTTTTTTTTTTTTTTTTCGGTTGAAGTGAACGAAAATAAAGAATCCGAATTATTATAGTTCAGAAATATATTTTAATTTATTTTTGTACTTTTCCGCCTTTTTTCCTTTCAAAGCGGTTCCTTTCATATTCGGGTGTGTTAACCAAATAAACTGAACCGGTCGGAAGTCCTAATTTGATTAACAATTAAGAATTATGGAAGTCTTTGTGAGTTATTCACCCAGAGAGCTCACATAAATTTGAGAGAAAATATAAAATAAGGTCATCGGAACTCTGACTCACATAAGATGTTAATAAATTTCACAGAAGACGGAACATAACTGATACCCAAATAATCGTCTTACTGTCTGTGCTTTTGATCTTAGCGTGCTTTAAAATAATTTTAACAAATAAATCAAATGAAACTTTTTAATTAAACAAATAATTACTGGTAATTTTTTTAATTTATCTCAATTATTTCTTGAAACTATTGAAAAATTTCATTACAGTTTTCTGCTTAGCATTGTTTTTCACATAAAAGATATTTTTCATATTTTTCGTGTGATTCAAACTAAATTTCTGTGCCAATTTGCATTTTTAAATTAATGATATTAGAAAAATTCACAAAAAAATAAATTATCTTTTTCAAATGATAAGTAATGTTTAAATATATTTCAAACGAGATAATTAAAAACATTGATATTTATATTATTGTATTATCATTTATTTTATAAAATCCGCTATAAAGGACATTATATTATTAATTCTTGAAACACATAAAACAAAAATAATATGGAACAAATAAAAATTCCCTTCATTACAACATTATTTTTGCATCATTATGACAATATATTGCTTTATCATTGTATTGTTTTATCAATTTATTGCATATCATCATTATAATAACATTATATTGCAAATGTAATTGCAAAATATTTCTTACGATTCTTTATTCTCATTTATTTATAGCTGGTGACATAATAATATATTTGTCGATTATAAGAAAATGCATTTTACAGTGAAATTATTCGACAAGTAAATTTTTTAACATTAAATCTGATATCCAGATATTTTTGAACACCCAATTTTATATATTAAAATATTTTATTAAAATATTATATATTCAAAATATTTTTGTTCAACCAAAAATTAGAAATTCCAAAAGGCTTTTCAAGATATTAATCTGTCACAAATAATTTTATTACAATTGATTATTTTCAACTTAATATAAAATCATCTTTTTTTTTTTAATGAACGAGAAAATATGTAATATTATATTGGAAGAAAAACAAATATGGTGTATCTATACATTACAATATTTTAATTTTTCGGAAAATATTTAATAAAATGTGCTGCATTCCTATTTTAATATCACGTTGTTTACTTTTATTTACTATTCTTGGTAACATTAATTCTAATGTTTACGAAATTTTCCTTTTCATTTTCATTGAATTTCAATATTCTTATACTTTGAAAATCAATTACTGAAATGCAATTTATGTCTGAACTTACAAATTTCCCTACATTATTTCTTTAATCTTTAGTTAAGATTCCTAACAATCAACAGAAAGTTACTAATATCATTCCTGCTGATGCGACAAATTAATTTTGTGACCTCGAATAAATAAAATACGTCTATAAGCAAATAAATAAAATTCGTATATTTGCTTAGAAAAACATTTGATTTATACAACGCCAATAACAATAAGCATTGAAAAATATTATCATTTAAAATTCAAGCTTTAAGAAATTACTGATAACAAATAGAAAGTTAAAATACACCTAAGTCTGTTTTTACACGGTAGATTGGTTCCAGAAGAAGCCGTGTAAAAAAAAAAACGTGTAAAAAAAGACATTGATCTTATACAAAAATGGGTGATTTGTTCCTAATCTCTAAAATCTATTAAAATTAGTGAAAAACAAGAATTTTTAAGAACAAGAATTCATGTTTATTTTATTAAATCAAATATATAATGCTTATTTTCACAAGCATAGTAATTAATGATAAAAAAGATATGCACTCTAATCTTAAAAGTAATATAAATTAAATGTATGGCAAGTTCAGGAACTAAAAAACTATGTTGTGAACGAAAAGAATAGGTTATTCAATTTTTAAGGTAAAAAATAAAATAAAATAGAATAAGTGATAATCATAAAGTAGTTTTATATCTGACATTTCCTTTTAGGGATACATAAAATATTTAACAAAATTAAAAAACATAAATAACTGAATAAATACAAAATATTTTTTGGCTTACCTTTTATCTTAATGCGTTAAAATTAAATTTAATGGAAAATCAAATTTGCCTGCAAAAAATTTCTTTACCAAACACGTCTTATTGCATTGACAGTTCACAAAATATTAACACGTTTCAATTGCTCTGACCAGTAAATTTTATTGTATGCACATAAAGGGAATTCCCCTACTTGTTTGTACGCGCTAAAGGGGAATTCACTTAAATCTTTAAGCTAGTGTTGGCAAACTATCGATACTATCGATGGTTTCAGACTTTTTTCTTTCATAAATACTTTTTTGTGATATGAACATACTTCGCAAAAATTAAATTTGACAAAAAAAATTTAAGTACATAAAATTTCAAATCGTGCTAAATGGAATAAAATCGTGTAAAAAAATTAAAAATATTCAATTTTCAAACCGTGTTATATCAAAACCGTGTACAAAAAGACCGTGTAAAAACAGACTTAGGTGTAATGATCTTCCCCCAGAGACAACAAATCCATTTTGTGATCTGAAATAAGAATATAATTAAATGCGTTTATGCTCTTAGAAAAATGCTTTGCTTTTCTAAAAGCATTCTGTTTATACGAGCTGCTAACAATGTTTTACGGAAATATTACCCAGAAAAATTGAAATCTAACTTAAATATAATAATAAAACGTCATCAATGTCTTTTCTAGGCTACAAATTCGCATAAAAAAGTGTTGATTTTTTAAATGTATAGAAGAATAGTTTTTCCTAAAGTCATCAACAATTTAATATTGTACTATAATATGATTATTAATAACTAGCAAAAATTTACCAATGTCCTTTATCCTGAGCCAACAATCAATAAATTAATCGATTAGCAAGATAATTTTCTAAAACTGTCAACAACGTAACATTAAAAAAATTACCTATAAAAAATTCAAAATTAGTACTAATAATTAAAAGAAAATTATCAATGTCCTTTCTCCTGACGCAACAATTTAATTTAATGATCTAACATGCAAAAATAAATTACATTATTATAAAAACAATTAATTTATTCAAAAATTACCAACAATGTATTGCTGAATATATTCTCATTTAAAATTCATTAATTAATTCTACTAATGACTAATAGAAATTACAATTACTTATGTCCTTTCTCATTTGAGAAAATTTTCATTTGATGACCTTAAATAAAAATAAATAAATAATTATTCATTTCGGAAAACATTTTGTTTATTCAAAAACTACCAACAACTTAAGGTTAGAAAATATTATCATTTAAAATTAATCTACTTAAAAACATAGAAACCAAATGTAATATCACTTCAGCTTCATATGTTTTGACGTCAACATTTAACCTCCACAGGAAAATGTGACCGTGTAAAGAGAATTTTTCAAGTTCAATTAACTGATAACGATTGCAAATGATGCCTATTAAAAAGAAAGAGAAGAAAGTAGAACGTAACTATAACGAGCTGATGGGAAAAAGAAAGCAACTCGATTAAAAGAATGAAGCCGTTCCTTTGTTTTTGGGTACATGGCATGCTCGTTTACTCCTTAAATACTATCACGAATTCCTTTAAGAAATGTGTATCGGTCAAAGAATATATTTAAAAGAGGTAGAACTCCTGATGAGAAAGCGGGACTGTGGTGAATAAGGGGTTAAAGCAAATTCAGCAGGCGTCAACTTTGAATTTCCACAATGGACAATGATATCGTTCGAATCGCATGCATTCACGCATCAAGTCATGCCAGAAATAGGATCAGAGATAATTATCAGCGAATGGCAACGACTGAGAAACATGTGGTGATGGTTTTATGCTTATGAGATGTCCTCAAAGAAAATGGAATAATTGTCTGCAGGAGAAAGCAGTGTTACAGTTCCAGACAAATCTGATTTTTTCCATCAAGAATTTGCAAATGAGATTCGTTATGAATAAACAATAATAACTGCAAACCTTATTTTTCAATAAAAAAAAATAGACGCAATTTCTTATTTCAGTAAGTTAATTTACGTAAGTATAAAGTACGTTTATTTAAGAAGCAGCTTTCGTTTTCAGCAAAACAAAAACGAGGCTTTTATAACCCATTAAAAATTCTACTATTAAATTAATGGAGTATCTGTGAGTTAATATATTTTAAAAATCTTTTATATCATCTTAGAAATATCTAAAACTAAAGTTACGATTTTAGATAAAGTTACGAGTAAATCATGTCCTGTTTAAATATTTAGAAAATTTACGTCAAACTATTGGCAAATGGAAAATAATTAAGTACGAAATAATATTTAATAATAGAATGAAATCAATAATGTTAGTTATAATAATAAGGTTAATTCAAAGTATTAACTTTCCTTAATTTCTGTAATGAATTAAATTATGATATGTATAAAATGCAATTATCCTAGATGTAAATTGCGTCTAGGGTATAAAAAAGATAGGGATTCTATTATTCAAAAATTTTTTAATTTAGTATTTCTAAATTAATAGTAAATCAATTTTTTTAAAACATCGTCATAATATTCAATTTAAAATATTCCTATATAAATTAATCTGGTTTGACTTTATTTATTTCATTCTTGATAATTTCTTACTTTGATAATTTCATTCTTGAAAATGTATGGCAATTTCAAAATCTGTGAGCACTACAATCAATTAAAAAGAAACGACGACTCAAGTTAGCTTCTTCATTAATAACAGGCGCTATCCCTAATTTCAATAAGTTATTAACTTGTTCATTTTATCTTTTAAGAAATAAAGTTTATACCCTAAAAGACATACTGGCCGGTCAGCACAATTTTCTAATCTATTTTTTTTTTAACACAGCCAGTAGTGTTAATGAATAAATACATTTAAAAAATCCTTCAGAGCCTCGTCGAAACATTTAATTAACAACATTCCTACGTATGAAACCTAAGCTTATACAGCTAAATAGTTTAGAGCTCTAGCCTTCTGTCTGATTTCCAATAGATTATGGATTCGATTCCTAACTCGGGCAGGAATAATTATTGTGTGGTACGGAATTCACACTTAAAAGTTAAGATCCCTGCCTTGTATAAAAACACAGTAAATAATTAAGCCAAAATCATCCAATGTAAACTTAATTAAATTTGTCTTGTGCCTAAAAATTTCAAATCAGAAAATCTGTGAAGATGAAGATTAATATGTTAGGATGAAGAATTAATACAAATATGACTTAAAAAATCGACTATTTAATCAACAGCTAAAAGCATCAGACTTTAAATTAAAATTTTCTGTCTCAATTTACATTTATAACAATAATTATATTTCAATGACATATCTACGCTTTTCCGAAATCACTAGTAATTATAGGATTAAAATAAACGTTAATGAATTCCAATCAATTTTCAGGAGAAATAAATACTTCCATCGTTTACAAAAGAATTCTTAATGATATATTATAAAAATAACTGCCATAATACCGAAGTCTATGTATAATCTCGACATCCCACAGTAAATACCTCATAAGTCCCAGGAGAAAATCAACGCCTTCAGCTATCACAATTTAGTGTCAAACGTCAAATTTGCATAAAGATCTTGTTTTTATTAAGAAAGTATCACTTTGCTGTGAAGCTTCTTAATTAATAATCAATAACTCCAACAAACACGTGTGCATCAGAATACGATGCCAGTAATTTTAACAGTAATACACCAGGGAGATAATTAAGTTTAATGGACTATAATTCATTTAATCATTGTCAGGCTTTGTAAAATCCCCGGAAGAGACAATTTTCCCCCTTAAGAGGGAATTTAAGGAGCTTCAATTAAGGAATCCGGAATTAACAGCTAATAAAGAGGGGGAAATTAATCTAGACGGGTATCACGTTGTTTAATTAAATTGGAATTCTCAGAGGAAATACGATATGCGGAATTTAACATGTATATAAAAACAAATAATAATGTAAGGAGAAAATTTAGAATTATATACTACATTTCATTGTTTTTGAATTATTTCAAAATTGTATTAGTTTAATTTACATTAACTGAAATTAAATGTAAAAATCTATTCTTAAATATGTATAGATATTCTTTAAGTCAATATTACGTATAGTTCACATAATGCAAAATAAGATTTTTAATATGAGTACGGCATTAAAAAATATTTAATTTGCAAATCAAATTCTCTTAGAAGATTGCTTTGTAAATTACAATTTAAATTAATTTTTTTAAGTTAAATTAAAAGCTTCAAGTTCATAGAATAAAATTTTAAGAAGTTTAGCACACATACATTAAATTTCGAAACCAATTATGTATGCTAATTCTCCAATTTCTCATGGATTTCATTTATATCATACGTAAAATATTTACTGTTTTCATTATTTTGCTAATTTTCTTATTTTTTAATTTAAAAAATTTAATTAATACACATAGTTATTTTAACTGACTTTTTTAATCTTTAATTCATGCTTTATTATTATTTTTTTTTAATTTAGTGTAAAACATTTTAGATTCACAATGTAAATAATCATGAATAATAAATTAAATTAAAGATTTATGATATATTTATAATAACAGCCTGCATGGCAAAAAAAAAAGTACCTTAATGCACATTTCTTATCCATTTTTTACTTTAAAAATTAGATTTGTTTGAAACTGTAGCTCCCATAATCGGCAGATTAACCCTCTTACAACGATTTATGTCGTAACGAGCTTATGACGCCAATGTTCTACGTCACACTCTGACTGAGACATCCTATTTATAGCAAACTGTAGTGACTGAAAGACTATTTAATGAATTAGGAAAATCCGATATTGCTATCCTACTGCATAATTCATTATGTATTTATTTTTAGATGGAATGTTAAAACACTGTTAAATTCTATTAATATGATAATAAAATTTTATGTTTCCTTTTATGTATCACAAAAAAAGGTTTTTCTATTAAAAAAAACATATATTTCTTCCAATTTTCAAAACATTTTGCATGGCAAATTCTTAAGAACAATTTCGATCAGCATTTTATAAAGAACTTTATTTTATTCTTTACAGATGGAACATTTATATACAAAGCATTGGAGCAAAATTTTTTCAACTGATTTAGATGAGTAAGTTTGAAAATAAAATTCATTTCCTTTGTCTAAATAATTAAAATTGAAAACCTTTTTTTAAAAAAGAAAATTAAATTTCAATATTAATCCAGTAAACAATATCATACGAACCAACATCTTTGACGAACGTTAATTATTGGCTATGGTTGACTTACGAAAAATAAATAACTGAAATGATCGAAAGTCCATGTAAAATACTCATTAAAGAAACTGCAACCCTATTAACTATCGACTAAAAAAAATGCCAAAAGCTCTAACTTTGCACGACAACTATATTTATACCCTGTACAAATAATTTCAACTCTAACGTCTGACAAAAGGGAAAAAGATAATAAAAAAAGTCATTTTTGGACGACTTGATGAAAATTTTGAGAGTAGAGCTGTCCATTGGTTTGATGAAGTGTCTTCGCTTAGGAAAACAACATCCCAGATTTTTTTAAGTGCGAATACCTGCGCAATGGGAATGAATAAGGGTCAAAGACGCCTTTCAAAGGATGAATATCCAGGTTAGAAGATAAATAACGTTCTCTTACCTCACGCGGGGGTATCCAACCACTGTAACAGGTGCGTCCGGGTTTCCTCTTTTTTTTTTTTTCTTCAAAACTTTCAGAAATTGCAATTTGCACGAAATTCCGGTAGGAGGAGGATTAGAAGGAGGAGATGCAGTCTGTGCGAAGGGCCCCAATCGCAGAGACAGCGAGGAGAGGCTCCATCGGGGGGTGGCAGGCGATAAAAAGACCCCAAGATAACGGCTGATTCTTGTCAAAACAAAGACATGCGGAGCATTTCATCATGTCTATGAGGAAGGATGTAGATAGAAGGATTCACCGCCTGCACTCATTAGAGATGTTTTCGAAGATATTCGTCAAGGGATAGGAAGTTGTAGGAAAAGAAGCGATAAGAGATTCTGCAAAGCTTGGAACCGTTCTGGCTGAAGGAAAATTATATAATCCTCCACTATGGAAAATATTAATTATTGATATAGAACCTTACTGTTTCTTGAACAATTCTACGTGAAATGTTTATAACAAACAGATAAAAAAAAAATATCTTGATGGTAGAAATAATCTGAAAACCACTTTCTTCTGACCTTGAAATAAGGAAAGGACGCTATTCTTTATCATTAATTATTCATAATCAGTATCAGATTATGATAATTTATTTTTAATGAAAACATGACAAATATTATAATATCATATTTATCAATAAATTTATTATTCCATCAGCAGAAGTAAATATTTCAATTAGTTTTTATCATTGAACGTAACAAATAATATGGTGCAAGAAAACTGAAACTGTGAAATAGCGTATAAAATTATTTTACATTTCTTTCAAATAATTTACGTAATTTAAATTAATTTTTTTTAAACTCAGAAAAGTTTAAATTATCCTATATATAAGAACACAGAATTAACATGCGTATCAATAAATCTAAATAAATATATTCAAATAAAAAATCCCTAGTTATAAACATAAATATGGCATTTTAAGAAAATAATTATTTTTCATATATACTAATAATAATTTATTTATAATATATAAACAATAAAGATTATATTTTTTACAATTGCTTAATTATTTAATGATAATTTTAATTAATTTTGCTTACTTTATCACTTATTTATATACTACTTTGCAGTCATAAATTTTATCCAAAAACATTTAAATAATAATTAATTTTGAAATATGTGAATAATGCTCAATACTAATATTCGTAAGAAATAAATTTGTTTTACAAATAATCCAAGTATCATGAATTTTCCGTTTGTGGCGATAATTTAAGCATGCCGTTTATTAATCGTTGATAATAGATTTCAAAACTTTTGCCAAAAAGAATACTACTGCTGATCACATTAATTAATTTTTCCAAACCAATTAATATAGGATACAAAAATTAATTAATTAAAACAAAATGTGCTTCAATTGAGAAAACTTATCAAAATTTTGCTACTCTGCAATGATTGTAAAGAATAAGTTTATAATTAATTTATTGAGAGATTCAGTAATTAGGAAGTAAAAGAATAATAATTATTTCCTTTTTTTTAAAAAAAAAAAAAAGTAATTTAAAATTCTTCCCGTTAAAAGGTCTTTAAAATTATAATTTTCTAGATACAATAATATCATTAGAAATAAAAAAAATATTATCTTACGTTGGTTAAATTACTAATTTTTGTACTTAGCACGTTTTTATTCAAAATTTACGAGAAAAGATTTTAAATAACATAAAACTTATATATTAAAACTATTTTTAATGTGAATAAAAACATTTCATATGCTTCTTTAAAGGATATTTTTGTGGTAATGATTTTTTCATGCAATTTTTAATACATGAAAACTATTAATTTTAATGAATGATTATTAGGGTCAATCTTTACAATTATTAAAAAATAATGATAGGCAATAATTTTT
>JAPDSC010071930.1:0-13047 GCA_026290005.1 Latrodectus geometricus
CTATAATTCCCCTTTACATTATGTGAGTGTGATCACAATTTTATAATCTTATTCAAAAAACAAAGATAAACAAACAGGCATTAACAAAATTGCATCTTAAGACAATGTATTAATTTAATAATCTTATTTTCACGAGTTAATTTGCATAAAAATTCTTCTTCAGACAATTAAAGAATCCCACGTTAAATGCTATCTTCATTTAAGTATGTCAGTAAACACATTAGCTAACTCGAAAGGAGGTATAACAAAATTCTGCTGAAAATATTTTCCACTTTAATCACAAAACATTCTGCGTGACACACCCTCCCTTTCTTTTATTTTTTGGGCAAACATACAACTATAGTTTTATCCTTTTAGCCTTAAAACATTGTATCGTACATCGATTACCCTTAATTAATGGTTTTCGCCAAAAGCAACTGAATATTAAATCGGGAAGAAAATCCTGGGGAAACAGCTTCACTGGTACAAACATCTTCTTATAAGCCCGAAATCACACACCTGCCCACCCTTTTCCATTCTTAAAGAACAACATATCTAACTTAATCATTATTCAAGTCAGAGCTCGGAAAGCTTCGGGACACGAGAAATCACACGGCTCAAATAAAATCTCGGCTAGAGGGTGGGCGGGAAACACAAGCCTTTTAATGTTTGCTTGTTTGTGTTCGCTAACGTGTAGGATTGAAACCCGGATGAAGAGGGTTTGAGAAAATCACAAACACCACCCTTTTGTCTTTGTTTTCGTTATTTTCCCTTTTTAGTTATTTTTTAGTGTTGTTTTATTTTCTCTAATACTGAAACAGTTTAATGAATGTTAGGCTATTGATTGCTTCTGATTTACATTTTCTTAAAAATTTCTTAATACAATGCGTGGGAGTATGTGTTCTTAGATTGATAATAGAAACTGATAGATTGATAGTAGACGGTGTTTCTTTTCTACAGTTTAACAAAACACTATAAATCAACAAATAAAAACATTATTACATTTGTTTATATCATCTCAATAATTATTTTAAGTAATATTAGATTAACTTATTCAACTATTATTAAATATTTCAACAATTGAAAATAAATATAAAGTAAGTGAAAATTACCAAAAAAATTAAACTGTACATAAAGCATGTTTTGCTTTGCTTAGTGAAAATCTTAATATACTTAATATACTCAAGCTTTTGTTTATTCATTGAAGATACAGTACTGTTACTGATAGCAAGAAGTACACAACTTGGTTTGTTGTTTTCTTATCTGCACTCAAAATGGTCGCAAAAATTTTCAAACTTTGTTCTAAGGAATGGTATTGGTAGTAATTAAACTTAAATCATGTTTTTCAAAAATAAAATTATCATAAGATTTAGCAGCATTGCGCATGTCTATTTATATTTTACATCACAAGTAAAGTTGTAACAGTCATTCAGAATTTAAAAATGTGTCTCATATTTAACCCTTTTTTGCATAATGGTGGAAATTTCCATCATAAACTATAATACCCAAAAATTATATAAAAGAACAAGTTCACTTTAAGTTGATCGTGTTTGGATACCATTTTAATGTCCATTGCATAAAAAGAAACATAGCTGTCAAAAATAAACAAGTGTCATTATCAGTGAAACGAGCTTAAAGTTGTCTCATTCAGCTGTTTGTTGGAGTTGCAATAAACGTATGATTTCGTTTATAATTTTGTTTTATTATATTAGAGTTTCTATTGCTAAAAAATTGAAAATGAGTGGAAGAAAGGTTTTTAACGCGTGTTTCTGTTATTTTCCTCTTTTATTTCTATTTAGTACTAAGCTAATGATCTAACTTTGGATGATGATGGAAATTTTTACCATATTGTTTTTTGCTAAATTTATACTATAAATATATACTAAGATTTTTTTAACCATTTTTCCTTTAATTTTGAACATGAATTATATCAACTTGATTAATTTCACCAATAAAGAAAAAATCATGCAAAGAAGAGTTAAACAAAATTAAAATAGTATACTTTTTTGCTAGAATTGCTGCCCCATGTTGAAGGGTTATAAGAAAATTTGATGGGAGGTCTTTTAAATTGATCGCCTTATATGCATATAACTTTATTGAGAAGTTTGTGACTAAAAAATTTTCTAAGAAAAATAATTACAAAAAGAATTTCCTTGCAGATTGAAAGTGTAGTGGTTTTGTAAACTTTTAAACAAACTACAGGCTAACAAGGGAATATATATTAGCTTAAACTTTAGACTGTATAATTTCGTAGATTTTTACAAATTCATATATAAACAATATTTTCTTGTAGTAACTTAGATATGCAACGAAATTTTTATATATTAATGGTCCTGGAAATTAAAAGGAGTTTTAATAAAAAATATTGTATAAGTTCCAATCTCCGAATAATTTTTGTAAATATTTAAGAATATTTAATCAAAACTTTTAATTGTAAGTAATAGCACTAAACTATTCTTTGCAAAATAGTTTGAAGTTACATATATATTATTCCATGAAACCCTTATCAAATAAACATTATTTTTCAAATGTTTTAGTTTGTTTCAAATTTTTGAATCAAGCTAAATAATTTGAATGCTTTTAATTTTTTTATTTTTATACTAATTTTACGCAAAATTTATTTTAAAAAAATGTTTTGAGTTTCAATACAGTTTTCAAAACATGTTTCATATTTGTCTTATTGTTAAGTTTCAAAAATAAAAAATGGTCTTTCCAGATTCGTGATTATTAATGAATAATTCTTAATGCAAACAAATTCAACTGTCAACTGCAGTTGTGTTAGAAAAAATTACCTCATTTGTTAAAGAAGATAAAACCAGAAATTAGTTAAAATATTTTTTTCGTTACTTTATTTTTAAAAATGAAAACAGAATAAAATGTTTCTTTATTTATAAATGGAATATATTAATTCAAACTTCAACCCAACTCGATATTTCATTTGCATTCAATGCTATATTTTTTATTTGTTCCTTGCAAAACTGCAATTTGGTATATACGTTTAATAGTCTTAACTTGAAGTACATAATCCCCAAATACTAATACTTAATATTTATTCAAAAAATATTGAAATTAAGAAAAGCTTACAACTGTTTTGACTACAAAAACTGAAATTGTTTTGTAGTAAAATACATTAAAAGCTTTAGTCGATATATACTCAGTGAAATATACATTTCAATAAATCAAAATATGTATGTGTGTTACGTTATTGAATAAATTCAGTTTTCTTCAATCGGAAACAGTATTCAGTATCGTATATCTAAATTGATTTATGTATAGTATTGAAAACAGTATTATTTAGCCATGCATCAGTCAATGGGAATAGTAAAACTATTGTTAGATATTTACAAGATGCAAGTATCCGTAGTATCATTTTAATTTTACACTGAAGATTCGAATTGTTGTTTACGAGAAATGTACTAATTTATGAACAGAAATCAAAATTCGGTTGTGTTTGTTAATAACATTGCTTTTAATTAGAGAACACGTTGAACATTTTCTGATATTTTGATTTTCAATTAAATTTACAATTCACATTTTGTAATTGAGAAGTTACAGATCATTGCTGATTGATTGATTGATTATTTTTGATGTACGGTTATTTTTTTAAGATCAATGTACATTTTTTTCTTAAGACAATTTAAGAACTTAATAATTTCTTAAATTGATTTAGGAGACAAAAAATTTAATTTTTGTTTAATTCATATTATTTAATTTCTCTTATTTTTTTTGTTACATTGCTTAGTATTTGGAAAAGTGTATATATATTAAAAATGGTTTCTTTTCAGAAACTAAAATAAGAAATCCTTTCTTTAGACATGAAGATTATTTAGAATTTAATTTTCTTTCTTCTGAAAATAAAAACAATTTATTGATGAAAATTTTAATTTTAAATTATTAAAACTAAATAAGGTAATCTCTTATCTTACTTAATATAATCTATTAAATTTTTAATTAAAAAATTTCATCATGTGTATACTTAATACTTTATTTTTCATCCTAATATGATTTCATATTTTCTAGCAAAGCTAGTTTATGTATTAAGAAATATCATGAATTCTTATTATCACTATTTAAAAATTAAACAGAGTGTCTTTTATTTAAACATCATTTAAAAATACACAAGAACTGAATATTTTTTTAAAATCTTATTAAAGATATTTGTGTTTCTGAGGGTTTTGAAAACAAAGTAAAATATTCATCAAGATCATTCATTTTACTTAGGAATCGAGAAATTAATTACAGGAGAAATCGCCATGAAAACCATCATGAATCATTATACTATGTTCTATCATTTATCTTCTAAAACCTCTTGATTACTCCAAAACTAATGATGGGTAATAATTTACAGAAAATGGAAAGTTTTTAATAATATTTTTTGTTTAATAATAAAGAAAGGACATTTGAATTCGTATGGTTTAATAATTGCACATATCTAATGAAATTATGTTCGATTCACAGACAAATGAAAAAAAAAATCAAAAATTAAACTTCATTAAAAGGTTAAGAAATATAAGAATTTAATTTTAAGACGAAATACAAAAGTTTTTAAAAATTTATTTTTCAACATTCGCGATTCCTAACTTTAATTAATTTCAATAAATATCATTCATTATTTTTGCTTAAAAATTAATATTTGAAATTATCAAAAAAAATTTCAAAGAATGTCAATTTTATCGAATTTCAACACAAATTTAACAAAAATGCACTTTTTAGATCTTTTAAATCACATTATTTCTACATAGACATATTTTTAAAAATCACACATACATCTCTAATAATTTTCATTTACGTTATATTGGATAACATAAAATTTCACAAATTGAATTCCCGAAACAAAGGTTTACTAACACCAAAAATAATCGATTCCTTGTTAATATTCTAAAGTTATGCAGGATTTCATCAACATCTACCCACAATTGTTCATTGAACTATATAAATGCAGAATCAGTTCTGCGAACTTAACAAAGGAAGTAAAAGCAAAAACATTAAAAAATAGCACAATGCTCTTTCTCTATTTACATTTGTCAGAAATGACTTTTCTTTTCCCATTAATGTTTTCTTTTCTTTCTCTGGTGTGCGCTACTGGAATTATCATCACACTGAATAGCTCTATATCGAGATGCCCTCTGGGGATCCATTGGTGCCCTCATGGATAAATGGGTCCTTTTCTGCTGTATTGGTGCAGGCAGTCAATCGATGTGCAATGACCTGTGTACCGCATGTGGCTCGTGTGAGAACAGAGCTCTTCCTATGGACTTAGAAGCAAGTGGAGAAGAAAAATGGTAGGAGATTGTTTGCAGATGGTGGATTGGAGAGGAATCGGACTGGAGTATTTATCTGCAAACGCATAGGGAGGGGGGACTGTCTGTGAATGAAACAGTAAATATCTACTTCTGCATGGAAAGATTGATACTGCATATGGAATACTAACGATATCCACATTTAAAGCACCAATATTGTCTTTAAAATAATAATGTGTATTTAAATTAAAATTCCAAGTTAAATCCAACAAATTGATAACAAAGCGTGTTATTTATTAATTTGTTAAAAGTGAAAATTTCCTTTAATTTAATTGATACTTCATAATGAAAATTATAATAAATTCATTAAGTAAATCATGAGTATAAATTGGACTGTACTTTAAGCAATAGTTATTTTTTGAAATAAATGTATGATATGATGCTCTAAGCAAACGAAAGTTGTTGTATATTTTATAACAATTTTTATGGTACATTATAAAGTCGATATTTTCATAAGCTCTGCGAAGTGCTTTCTACACATTTTCATTTTTTTTGTTAAGATGCATTGGTTTTTGGCAAATGTTTGAATTATTTATATTTTTCTTAAATATTATCACCCTATTTCATATTTTCTCATGTATAATAATTAATGTCTCCTTTTGTCTACATTGTTTTTATAAAAAAAGAAATAATAATTTATGGAATCTTCCCCAGAGTTGGTGGCATAACAGAAATGATGTAACACTATGCCTAGCAATAAAAAAATTCTCAAGGGAATAATAACAAATTTAAAACTGTACTTTTTTTAAAAAATAAATCATTCAATATTATTTTGTTCCTCCCTTTAAACGAATCAAGTATTGATATTGATATGCAATCTACATACTATTGAATTAAAAGTTTATAAGAGAACAAATGATAAATCTAAGAAAAAGTATGAAATTTGTACACTTTTGAATTGGAAATTTTTAAAATCTTATTTATCTGTAATCTACTAACTATTGAATTAGAAATTTATAAGCCAACGAGAAATAAGTCTGATGAAGAGTAGGGAATTTGCAAACTATAGTGAATTAGAAATTTTTAAAATCTAATTCACCTGCAATCTACAAACTATTGAATTAAAAATCACTAAGCCAGCGAGTGGTAAGTCGGAGGAAGAATAAGGAATTTGATTTGATATAACAGATAAAACTGTAGTCTTACATTTTTAATTAGATATATGTTAGCTTTTCAGCCTTTCATCAATAAATTATTTACTAACTTTCGTTAAAGACCAAATGCTATTAAATTTGTAAATTTTGTTAATATTTATATCATATTAAGATATTTTCCAAATTTGAATTACTATTGATTCATTTTGAAGTAAAAGACGCTATATTTTTTTAATAATATATAAATAAATGTTTGCATCAATTATCGAAATATTTTTTATTCAATTTTTTTTTTGCTCTTGATGCAAAAATGAAAAAAAATATTATAAATAACACTTGTTATTTATAACAAGTGTTATTAGTATAAATAACATTTGTAACTTTAGTATAAATAACAGTGTAACAAGTATAAATAACACTTGTTATTTATAATTTCTACATAAATAAGGATATATTATAAATTACAAGATTTGAATGTCTTATTGGTATTAAAAACTATTGTGATAAAAGAAATTTCGAACAGAAACCCTTACAAATTGTTTTTTGGAAACTCATCCCATTAATTAGACCTAAAAAGAACATTTATGTTCTAATCAAACTGACATCAATGTTCAATAGTTGTGTTTCAAATAAATACCGGTTTAATAGCCGAAATGCTTTTAAAAGAAGGAACTGAAGCAGTTTCGTATTTTAATTCGTCATTATTGTCCAAAAGGGACCGATATACCGCAGCAAACAACAAACAGCAGGATTTTTGGACGTAAGACAAATGTCTCTGAAGTTGCAGTTTGGTAGTTGCTATTGGGAGGAAGCTATTTCTCAACTTTGATGGTCCCAGTGGGATATCCCACTGGGCTCGAATGACGTCAAAAGCCATGACTTTAAATGGAAACTCCATTGACATCTTCGCAAAGAGAATACCTTTACTTGAATTTAAACAAACATCATACAAATCAATAATATGAAGACTTTTAATCTAGAGAACGTCATTAAATATTGTTTTGTGCATGTATTTATAATTAATAATGTCTAATTTTTTTACAGTTATTTTAACTCATATTTTTTTATTCAATTAATCAATGATTTTACTATAGTATTTTAAATTTAGATTTCAGAAAAGCTCAAGGACAAGACATTCAGAAGAGTGCTATAATTGAAGAGCTCAAAGAAATCTGAATTTTACAGTTATTGATTTATATAATAGATTGAATCTCTTCTAATAATAGATAGATTCTTTATAAAAGATAGATATTTATAATAAATAATAGATTGAATCTTTATATATAGATTCAGAAGAGCTATAATTGAAGAGCTCAAAAAAATCTGAATTTTACAGTTGTTGATTTATATAATAGATTGAATTAAAAACTGTTTCAAGTTTTTTGCAGTCAATGAAGTTTAATTATACTAAACTTGATTTATTTGTTATAAACTTTATAAAGTCGAATAAAATGCTCACTAACTTAAAAAAGTTTCGTATTTCATTTATCTTTTCCAGTAAATTGAAAACCAAATATTATAAATGTTTTGACCATATTCCTATATTGAACCAAACATTATAAATGTTTTGACCATATTCCTACATTGAACCAAAATATAATTTGACTCAGGGTTTTGACATTAACGTTATCTTTTTTTTAAAAAAAATATTAAATTTTTTTTGTATTATTTATTAATACTGTCATATTATATCATCAATTATCAAAAGATAATACTGCTTAATTAAAATTATGTGTTTGTAGTTATTTAAACATTTTGATGGTCTCAAAAATTATAAGCTTTTACTTTGAAATTAATTTTCAGTCAAAATTTCTTATAAAAATTGAAGTAAATTATTATTTTTTAACAAATAATGAAATAATTAGTTAATGTTTAATGTAATAAAAGAAGCAAAACGTATATTTACAAAAATCGATACTTAAAAATAAGCTTAAGCATAATTACTGCATTACATTTCTTTGAGTTAATCGCAGTTTAAATTTATTCCTTGTACATAACAGAAATAATTCACGAAATCAGATTAAATGCGACTGACTTCAGATTATCTAAAACGAAGCGATTTAATGAAGCTGCTTTGGCGTTTTACATGCAAATATGAAAATTTAAAATTTCCATTAACTGGTATCTACTCAGTTTCTGATAATCATCAAAATACATGGCTGTTAAAAGTTTCGATTTTTAACGAAACAAAACTGAAATATATTTTAGAGGAAAAATACACAGTAAGTTTCGCAGTTTATACGAGGATCATTTAGCAGTTGGTAATTATCTTTTGAAAAGCGGAATCTAATGTCCTCAATTAGCGAGCAAACTTTCGTAAGAACTTCTCCATATTTCCAAATTTATGAGCATTGCCAACCGGTGCCCTCTCACTTTCTATGTAATTGATTTTTATGGGCATTTCCTGGTGTTGAGCCATGCCCGCTTTTTTCCCCCTTTAACTTCCCAATCTTTATCTCCGACCTAGGTACATACCTAAATGTGAAAATTATACGTTTAATTTCGTCACTACTAAAGTTGGCAATGAACTGGTAGTTACCTATGTAATTTTTAACATATTAAAAGGGAGATGAGTTGTACCTGATTTGTTGAAGCAAGGGTTGTCTTTGAATTGGAAGCCTATTATGATTATTGGGTATTTCAATTGCAATTATACACGTAGATGATTTTTTGATTTTTATTGGTGACATTTTGACTTTACTTTGTTTGAACTGACTCATGACATATTTGAAATATTTTCAACAAAATAATTTTTTTTTGTCTATATTTAAATTGTTAAAATCTAAATATATTATTTTAGTTGGAATTTGTCAGAAAAAAGTAATTTAGTTTACAGTTTAAGAGATAGTTAATTGTTTATTGTATTTTGTATATGAACAATGTAATGTTTTAACGTTCACTTATAAGATATTAATTATTTCCTGTTTTAGAGTGCTTAAAATTTCATAACGTTTCTTCAGGTATGGCCTTTTGTAAATTTAATATCTCATGGAGTTAAAATTTTAAACGCAGGAATACTATTATTTTATATTTTAAAGAATTAATTGTTTATTGTATTTATGTTTATTAAGATAATATTTAACTCAAATATTGACATTATGCATAAAATTATTAGTTTAAGTTCTATATCTTGATATTTGTAAATTTCTATTGTTATTAATTCATGAAACAGTTAAAATAAACGATGTTGAAAATAAATGATATTACTTTATATGAAAGACAAAAAATACTGTTGATATTTAAATCTAAAAATTGAATCAAACCTAAACCCGATGCAGACCTAAAAAAATAAATATTCTTAATCTTACTGTCTGACAAAGAAATATTTGACAGCTGTTTTCTTTTCTACGTAAAATATTGCTTACAATTTCTTCTAAATTTGTTTTCCAAAATCAGTTTCAATACGTTACTGGACTTGATACTGAATTTCAAAGAAATAACCAAATTGAAATTCTATTTATAATTCAAGAAATATATTACTTTATTCTTTATTTAAGAAATCTTTAAATTACAATATTTCTTAAGAAGTAAAAATAAATAATTAAATGTATTAACAATTATATATATTATAATTTTATATGCATAAAAAATATTATATATATACATATATAATACTAATTAAATTCACTGGTAAATACTTCTTTCAAAGGCAATTGTAGATTTAAACGAGAAATGTAATCTGTACTTGTTTTTCTCCCTTTATCTGATTCATTAATTTCTTAATTAAAATGTTGTATTTATCTGTAGTTTTATTTTCTTTCACTAATAAGAAATGATTAATGAATTTAATGAATAGAAATAAATATGAATTTAGACATTCACACTTTTTTTTTCAATTGATACATTAAAACTCTATGATATTTTAGAAAAATATTTAAAAAAGTATGCATAAATGTAATTAAAAAATTGTTGTCAATTTTGTTAAATTTTATATTTGGTTTTAGTAAAATTCTTATTATCATTGAAAATGTTCAATATGTAAACACATTTAATAAACACAATGGACATAAGCTCTATTAAGACAGAAAATATTGTGTCTTGATTGTTTTATACGAATGAAAATGCATATTACCTAAAGTTTGTGAGACGAGTAACATTTACGGCCTTATTTAAAAATTAGAGATAAACATGGTTTCAGGTTAAAGGGCGAGTTGAATCATGAAACGTTATTCACCACGACAAAATCAGCGATTAACCCACCTATATGGATCCATAGAATAACTCTACGATTTCGGAGTGTTAGTGCCGAGTCAGCAAATAATGGCGGACTTAAGCGATATGTTTGTTGGCATTGATGTGCAAGATTACTAGCCAATCAGAAGCCGTCTTACATGTCGTGTTTGGTTAATTCCAAAGTTGTTTTACACTGGAGTTTCCTCGCTTCGTGAATAAGAATTGGGGAGTCATGATAGAGTTGAGTTATATCCGAGATAGGTTACACTCAAGTTAACCCGTGTTTGGTGAATATGGCCGTTAGTAAATGAAACTTTAATTGAACTCTCTCTTAATGATGAAAACGTGAAACAAATTTTTGATAATCGTAGAAGTATAAACTATGATATTCCGTAACCTCTTCATATATTTAAAGAAAAATATCATACTTATTTAACCAAATATGGAATAATGTAGTCATTTTGAAATGCATTCGTCAGGAATATGTAAATTTTAATAAAAAAAACAAAATAAATGAATAAATAAACATTATATTTCTAACTCACGCAAAATATTTTTTGAATATCTGTTAGTATGGGAGTAAAATTGTCTAAGGCCATCTACAAAACATGCGCAAAATGTTGACATATGTTAAAAAATTCAATTACCGCAACATCAAAGATCTCAATATAAAATATTATGACATCGTGATTTATTTTAAATGAAAAGATTATTGATAAATATGTTTAAAAAGCTAATTTTTAGTTCGAAAACAGATAATGACTCTCTCAATCTGTATTAATAAACAGAACACATTTGATTTCAGCGTAAAAATTTTAGACTGTAGCTCAGCAAATGCAATTTTGAATATGTATACATATTTTTTTTGAATTTCTATTAATTTCCTTTGAAAACACATTTTCTCAAGTAATTTTTGCATATTTTAGTAATTTTTACACGTAAAATTTACTACTAACCCAGATTACTTACATTTGTATGCGATGATTTCAAGTTGATGAAGAGATATTTATTATATTAAATAAGTTATAAAATGCTTTTATTTTAAAAAAAAATTCGTTCTCAAACTGTTTACCTCAAGACATTTTTTTTAAAAAGGTTAAAATTTATTCCGTATCCAGAATTCTCATGTGCATGAAGCTATTCCAAGTTGGGAAAGAAACACTTAAGTTTGAATATGTTATTTCAAACGGAGTACATGATCTTCTTTTATGCTGGAAGAAATGGTATGCATATAGGAGCTCACACTTGAATGAATAAATTCTGTTATGGTGATATTTTTCGAGTTATGATTTACAAAATACGAAATGTCTCGTTCAGGTTTCTTGAACATCAATTTGTTAAAATTGATTGTTAGATGTGTATTATTAAAGGAAGAAGATATTTCAAAGGAAACTACTTATAATATACAAATAAGTAATTACTGCATTCACAGATATGCTATTAATTAATATATTTATTAGTTTAGGTGAGAGATGCATTTACATATTTATTGAAATATATAATAATATTAAAAAATAAAATGAGACTTTATTAAGGAAGATTTGAAAGAATGAAAAATATAAAAAAAACACTTAATATGACGAATAATAGTTTTCATGAATTGAATTATTCCATTCAAATATACATTTTATACTTCAAATTAAAAACATGCATTTTATAAAGATTTGATGACATCATTTTATTCATTTATTAGGTCACGCATATATAAAATGTTATCTTCGAAATTCATTAATTAAGAAATACATAATTTCGCAATAATTAATTAGGTAGAACAGCAACCACGTCACACTTTAGACAGTTGATCCAATTACATGTTAGAATAAAAAAAGAACAATTCGCAAAATTTATTTCAAACAAACTAGAAAATTAGCATTAAAACGTATGCTAATTCAATATTAAACTGCAAATGTGGAAGATATTTGTTAACGAAACGTCTCAACCGTAAATAAACGTGTTACGAAACACAATGGGAGTGAAATTATTAAGACAAAACTGACAATTTCTATTAAGAGTGTAATTGAATAGACTCATTCATATGCATGAAGTCGTTTTAGGGAAGAATTTGAGAAAGTATAAAATTGAAAAAATATATATATTAGGCATTCAAAATAAATTTATTTAATCTCTATGGATTTGCTTAGAGTATTTTAATCTGTAGTCCACTTACACTACTAGAAAGAATTAGATTTGTAAATTAAATTTTATAGTAGATATGTAAGTAATAGCGACTAAAACTTAAAATGCAATAAATTCCTTTTGAAATATTTATGATTTTCTCTTTTGGAATTTATGCCTTTTTATACTTTTCATAAATTTTGTTATTTTACATTAGATTCCTGATCTGTTCAGATACTTAATTTAATTATTATTTTTTGTAAGTAATATTAAATATGGTATTAACAATTAAAGATTATTTCATTAGTTCCATAAATAGCATGCAAATACTAAGAAATATGATTATATATATATATATATATATATATATATATATATATATATAT
>JAPDSC010071932.1:0-13568 GCA_026290005.1 Latrodectus geometricus
AAATTAAATTGCCTTTAAACAGCTTCAAAAAGACAACATTTTTTTTTAAATTATATATTTCAATATTTATTAAGCATTTAATTTACATCAATAATTAAAAATATTTTTAGGATATTATACAAAATTTTATTCAATTTTATTATTTTGTTGAAAATTTTGTTATCTTTTAAAAAGTGATATTTCAATAATTTTTGTATTTGTTATTATTTACGAGACAATGCAGTTTATATTTAACATCTTATTCTTACAGAAATATTTTAATTCTATATTTCTCATGTACAAAATGATTAAAAAAATATTCTTATCTATTTTATGAATAAGATAAATATTTTTTCCTACTTCATTTTATTTTCTAGGATAGTGTTGTTATGAAATAATATTTCTTTTACGTTCTAAGGAAATATATTTCTGAAAAATTATTTTAATTTCTACTAATTGAATATTTTAGGAATAAAAATAAACAATATTTTCACTTTTTCACAACCATAAATATCTTGTTTTCATCTTTGGTATTACAACTATGAAAATTATGGTTTCAAAAATCAATAATCTATAAGCCTTTTTAGAATATAAACTTCTTTATATTCTTAACAAATCTAAGTAGAATAAGTAAACTAGCTTAATAAACATACGAAAATAATTTTTTTATGTAATTTCGCATACTATTCAATTATTTTATTGAGAAAATTTGAAACAAATATTTATTTCTCTTAATGATGCAAACATTTTTAAAATGTTAATTTTACTTATTTTGTAACTTGAAATACAAAAAAGTTTTTTGTTTGTTTTAATGAATTTCATGTTTGATCTTAAAATATGAAATTATTTACTTATATAGTCTTTCAAATTGAAATGAAAAACCTGTAATTCATATCTGTGCTCTTTCTTCAAGAGAAAATCATAGTTAACAGACAAAATAACTTTTCAATCCATTTTTCCAATAATATAAATATCTAAATGAATGCCTAAAATCCTTTTCCAAGATTTCTCTTTAGAGGAAGCAATTTCATTAAGGCAAAAAGCAACGATGGCTTGTCCAAATCCTTTTCTGTACCCCTATTTTCCACTCCAGATAAATTTGAAACCTCGATTTTCTCCATGGATCAGGGGAAATATGCAACTACATTCTTTTGTTTTAAGATTTCTTTTCTTCATCAAGAGGTTGGAATGATTTGATTCATGGGGAGATCTAACTCGTAATTTCCTGAAGCTCTTTGAGATAACCGATCTTCTCCTCCTCCTTGATGAGCTAAGGAGAAGTAAGGGGAATATATATCCTGGAGGAAGGAAGGAAAAGGAGAAAATGTGTGTGTGAGAAATCATAATAAACAGAAGAGTCACAAATCCATAACGTCTGGGAAAGGAAGCTCTGTTGTCTGGGTATATACCTAAAATGATGCCACCCTTCCCTATTCAATTTTGCTTTCAACAAATATTTGAAGACCACTTATAATCAGTAGATTTTTTGGTTGAGGAGTTATGAAAGTAGAAGAATAAAATGTTCGAGGAAAAATAGTTTTGCTCCATTTTGAAAATTAGGTATGTTTTAAAAATATGACATTGTAGGTTCATCATGTTTTAGGTTTCAGAAACTATATTTAGATATGTATTTTAATATGCATTGTATTCAGAACAGATATCTGTAAGAGCAATTTTAATTAATGTATTTTAACTCTATAAGAAGTCCACTTAAATTCCAATTAAAATAGAATTTTATTTTTGGTTATAAGAAATTTGAAATAAGTTTTCTATATTTTAAACCAATGTATATAACTTACGATTATATACATATGAGTATGATATTTTAATCTATACATAAACTAAAAAAAAACAAGAAATGTTAAAAAATATAAACATACTCCAGGATATATATCTCCTGAGAAATTTCACAGAATATTTACTTCAAATGTATTTACAAGAGAATTTTCCTTTTGAAAACCATTTTATTTAACAATGATGAAAACTATATATATGTTACATATAAATTATATACGTATATTAAATCATTTTTAATTTAAAAAAGCACTAAAAACTATATTTAATCAATAAATTATTCATTGTATATTCTCATATACAATTAAATGTGAAGATAACGGAATTCTGTAATATTTAAAAATAAATTTTTAATTATTGTATTACGGTTAATTTACAATCATATCATGAACTACCCACAATTTTAATGCATTTTATTTATTCAAATTATTAATATTGGATTGAAACTCATTATTGAGTAAGTAATATTTTTTTTCAAGGAATAAGCTTGACGTAACTGCGGGTTTCTTAAAAATAATTTAACATAAGGTATGTCTACAAAAAAACTCTTCCCTGAAAGACCCGGATGGACATTTGTAATACTGTTGAATTGCGTGAAACATTTATTGATTTATTAAAAAATATTATTTTGATTTGAAAACAAAATAAACATTCTTATAATTAATGCACGTACATTCAAATATACAAAAATGGCTACTGCTTAACATGTGATTAATTATTTTTCAGCAATTTATATTACTTTTAGTTTAATATATATTACTCTTTATAAAATTTAAATGAATAATTAAAATGTAATAAACCATAATTGAATTATAGAAATAAGAAAATGTCTAGAACGTTATAGAAAATATCTTTAATTTTTTTTTTAATATTTTAAATTTCTTATTCACTTTAATTTTAATATTTATGTTCAAAATAATATGAATTCTATCACAAATATGAAACTATTATAAAAATTTCTTAGTTTAAAACTCATTTTAAATGTATATTTTATTAGTGAAAAATTAAACTTAAGCCTCATTACAAAATGAAACTTTGTTTAAAGTGCACAGAATAAATATTTAGTTGGAGCCTATTTTTCAATTACCGTATCAAACTTTCAAACCAAAGAAATAATCTCCAATCTGTTAGACAACACACACAGAAATCCTATTAATCTCTTTTCACTTCAAGCATAGTAACAAAACTTGTAGATCAGAAACTTGAAATCTCACGGGGGTGCTCGACTTTTACTGTAATCACCGTTGATCCAATCCATGAAGTTTAAGAAGATAAAAAAAATCAAAAAATCCACATTCTTGCATCAATAGTAAACTCAACATCCCCAGAGTTCATTTCCAGGTGACATATTTCTTCAAATTAGTCTGTAATCTTCCCTCTTTTCCTAGAGGGCAAGAGTGAAAAGATGTTGTGCAAAGGGAAAAATGGAGGGAAAAAAATCGAAGGCAAGATACTGCTTGATCCCAAGAGGTCTTCATCATTCTCAATGCCATTAATCACATACTTCAATTTCCCTTTTGCTGGGGATCTTTTTCTTTTTAGTTTTTCCCTTTTTTTTTAACACCCTCTCTTATATATCGTCGTGATTGAAGTCGCAAGGAAAGGAACGATAAAACGCGACTTACTCTGATTGGAAAAATTCTTTTCCTTCACGAGCAGATGGTGCGTCTTGCAGCCTGGAATGCGAATTTAAGCTCATATTCAGTATGGGATAGAGTTTTCCCTTTCCATTTTTTGTTTCTGTTTTAACTTGAAGAGTTTGTAGTCTTATTTTCGATTTCTTGAAGAAAATCGCAATTTCGGAAGATGATGTTTTTGTTTTTTTTTATTTTTAAGAATTTGGATGTCGAAACAGTTAGTGTATATTTTGTTTGCAGAGAAAGCCTTTTTTTCCTCAAAATATTTTTTTAGTTTTAGACTATTTTAAAATTTTTAGATACAAATGTGAAGTTTTTGAAACATTTAATTAATTATAAATGAAAGTAATAATTTATGTAATTTAAAAACAAAGGTAAAGATTATTATATTCCATCAAAAAGTTTAGACACACACAAATAACGTGCGAGTTTAAATTATCATATATATTAATTTTTCTGCTGATGAAACTATTTTTCTATTATTGATAAATTTTCCTTAACACCTAATAACAATTATTAAACATTTATTAATTATAAATGAAATTAATAATTTATATAATTTAAAAACAAAAGTAAAGATATTAATTATAATCCATCAAAAAGTTTAGACAAACAGAGTGCGATTATAAATTATACACAAAATTTTCTGCAGATGAAACTACTTTTCTATTGTTGATAAATTTTTTTAACGACCTAATTAAGATTTTAGAGTATATTTGAGGGAAGAAAATAAACATTTAATACAAGCTCTTATTGAAATTCCATAACCCTTTTTATCCATAGATATTGTAACATAATAACTTATTTAAATAAGTAGCCTATAAAAAGTAATAAAATTAAAACATTAAATAAAATACTTAAAATTGTTTTAAGAACATCTTTAATAACATCTGTCAAACACTTGACCTGATGGTCTTAACCAAATCTTATAAGATAACCTCAATCTCTTAACATAAAAACTAAACATTGCACGGTGTATTGTCTTTTATCACTCAAGCACGCTTACTGGGACTTTGTGGCTCTTCTTAAAGTACATAGAAAAAAATATTTGCCTTTTTTTAAAGCTTTCCAGATCTTCAGTAGCTGCATTCATACTCAATAACTAATTAATTTCAGATATGTTAATTTTTTAATTTTCTATCTTATGCAAACAACCACATTTTAAAATTGAAAATAATAAATTAATTATCTAATTTATGTTTAGTCAAAAACATATGATTAAATTTCGTAAAAGAAATGTATTATTTTTTCAAACAATGAAAATAAACACATTTCATTTGCATTACACTTTAATCAATAAATTGAATATAATATATTCTGAAACTTTATGAATAATATTTTTCTTTTGTTTATAATTACACACATACACATTGTTTTCTGGGATAAAATTGACAATGGTGTCAACAAATGGAATGAAAATTGTGATAGGATATCAGATTCTGTCTAACCTAAAATACTTAAAAATTAACTTTCCTTCCGAAATTTTGTTAACAGTGATTGTAATAAAGTTAAATCAGAAATGAAGATATTTAAATATATCGTAAAGATGTTTACGCTACAATGCATTTAATTTAAGAGTTCTAACATTCTACTCGGAACTCTTTTTGCATCAAGAAGGAAGCATGCATGTTTTTCAATTTTTAAAATTTTTATCTATGCCTTACAGCTGAAGAGAAAGAAGTTAAAAGAAAGTATTTAAGTCGCATCGGATTTTTCGCTTTTCGATATTGCTACAGTAATTTTTTAAATAAAGCTATTGATTGTTTTATTTTGAGTCATGATAAAATATATTCACTGTCCACAGTGAGTACGATTTCGTTTTTCTTAATCTGTTGTTGATTAGATCGAGGGAGAAAAGAATTATGACATTAATTATTAGAATTTATTAGCTAAAGAGAGTTTAGACGTATTGTACATCTTATGAGATTTGATTTTCGCTATTCTGTTCGTTACACTTCCTTTCATGATGTAAAATATCGTTTTAAAATGATGTTAATTCAATTATTTGCAATGTGTACATCTTTATAGGCTAAACTATATGGAACTTTTCTTTTTATTATAATCACATCATCTTAAAAATAAAACTTCAGTGAGAATGGATTTTTTTTTAATTCCTTGGATATTAAGCTATTTCATTTCAGCGTATAAAAAAACGGAAGTAAATTCATCAGTTTTCCTTAATGTGTATTTTTTCAATTCATAACTATAATAAACTTAAAACACATTTTACAATGCGCCCATTTTTATGTTTTAAATGATATGACTTATACAGTCTCCTTTTAAAACAAAAGTTCAATCATAAAGGATTTTTTTCTTTGGATTTTTTTTTTTCAAAAAAAAAAAAAAAAGAAAGAAAATCGAGGTTTTTTTTTTTATAATCTAGTTTAGTTGATACGAACTACGAATACAAATGCTGGAGAAATACGAACTAATCTAGTTTAATTCATATTTTAGACTTTATCAAGTCTAAAATATGACTGGTGGCCTGGTTGGTTAGGGCGTTGGTTGTTCTCATTACCGAAAGGTAGTGAGTTCGAATCCTGGCTTAATCGATGATCCGTCGTGTTTACTGATGGCGACTAGGGCTTGTAAAATACACCGTGGTAGCAATGTCCTCCATATTCCCATCCCAAATTAATAGCTCTGGGGTTGTTAGGAGCCATTCCTTGTGTGTTCTCTGGCTTCTAACTCTAAATTAAAAGACACAGATGGCGCTGCCATCTATGAGCCAATGTCGTACTTACATCCTCGTATCTTGTAGAGGGGTGCTCTGTTCACGCTCTTTCTGACTTCATTCGCCCAGTCCCTGATGGATAGGTTTGGTTTCGCCAAGTGTCATAAGTAACAACAATGAGGTCACGGCTAAGTGTTTTCTTTATATAATATTCTAACTGGTACCCGAAATTCCTCCAATTTTAAATTGTTGGTTAGATCATTAGAAGGTTCTTTCTGATGGATGTTGTAATTTTATTTTCTCATTCTTTCAAAACATTATAATATTATAAAATTATCGTTTATTCTTCCGAAAAAGTTAAATTAACAAACTATAGATGAAAATAATAATCAATATTTAAATGTAGATTCTTTGAAAAATTTACATAATGCGCTTAAGCAGAATTTGCGTATAAGAAATATGCAAATTTCTCTGTAATAAAATCATATAGAATGCATTGAAATTCTATTCTATAATACTAATATTTGTTCTATATTACAAAAGAACTACACTATTTTTTTAAAATAGAGTTAAATTTGAAATCTTATGCAGTTGGTAAATGAACAAAATTTCATATAAGTTATTATGTCTTTTATATGTAATTATAGAAGTTTATATGGAAAAATAATATATATGTATATGGATTTTAATATTTATTGTTTAATTTAAATACATAAGTATAAGTGTAATCTAAATTTCCACAGTGCCACAATTGTCAGAATATTTATAAAGTATTAAAATTTACTACCATCATACCAAATATATAGAATTCAACAAGTATACCAAGTATATTGGAACAATAAATTCCATTTTATGTTGATGTATAAATCAAGTATAGACTTTAATAAATATGAAATTCTCCTAAAATTTCTTTAAATAATGAGTCGTCAACCTCAAATACGATTCTTGAGCTGAAAAGATTTTCCAGATATATTTGAAACTATCTTCTTAAATATTTATGAGATATAATATTTACATATGGTTAAATGGAAATAGAAGATTAAATTTAGTAAACAGCCAGTTACTTTTTTCGATTGGATATGTATTTTCAATGTTTCCATGGTATATTGTTCTGTATCAGTTTCACTATCATAAAAATTAGCTTCAAAATTTATTGGAAGAAATTAGTTGAAAAAGGTTTAATTTATCAATTAAAATAATGCGTAAAACTGTTTATTAATTCTATAACTACAAAATAATAAGTTTTTGTATATCTACAATTGTTACAAATAAATTTTATTATTTATTTTTAATGCTTGGCTACTACTAGGATTTTACCCCTTTGGGCATTACAAGGAACGGAAATGATGGCAACTGATTGTGGGGGCATCTAGTATGTTTAACATCATCTTTGCCCTAAGTGTAAGGGAGGGTCTTCGTAATTTACAAAAAGGAACCAAGCATAAGATTCCTCAGAGGTATCATTGCACATGGAAGACATTGCGATCATGACACATTTTATGTGCTTGTCAACACAATGGATCATTCCGATGGATTGGAATTTGAATTCACCATCTTCAATAAAGAGAAAGAACAGCCTGGTCAACCAGAAAAAAAAACGGCAGCATTTTATTGAATTTAAATGATAAAAATAGTCCTCTTAATTTGTATTGAGTGAAAAAAAACTTAGCATTAGATGCAAACTTATACAAGTTTTATACATAAATAGAACAGAATAAAGTATCTCTTAAATGTTTTCTCAAATGGCTTGTGTTCGTTATATAATTAACAATTTACCGATTCCAAGTACTATATTCCCTCTACGCGTTATTTTCTACTCATATATGTGCCAGTTTTGTATCTACATGTAATAACTTTCTTCATTATTCTACGGAGCCGCCAAGCATTTCATTTTGGTACAAAAATACGATAAGATCTTGTATCGCCGTAATATCTACAAGAAAAACAGAATTAACTGTCATGGAGCAAATCTCACGAAAATAACGAGTTACGAGTACTCGATAAATCAAAGCTTTTCCTCCAGAATAAACACAAAAGAGAATGAAGTAGTGACCCTGGGAGAATTTCTTTTGGAATGCTGTCCAGTTCCATTGCAGAAGGAATCTCTCGAAGAAGGGTTGGCGTGGTCGGTGGAAAAGGACTCAACGCGTAACCAATTACGAGGTACAGTGGTTCGCGCAATGGAAATACTGTTCGCAGAGATTAGTTTGTTTCTATTTTTTTATTTATACGTATAAGCCATCGTTTATTATTTTTATCCGTCGTTTGCGTATGTTGCGGGAATAGGATCGAGACAAAAAAGAACTATTTCTACTCGAATGGAATTCCAGAGTGCGAACTAAGAGCCTGTGATGGATAATTCACAACTGTCCTATTCATCAATAAAATTATCTTTCGTCGGCCTAGATTCGTTTGTTATGTCTGGCAGTTTCGTTGCAAATAAATCATTTCGAAAAGATTTACTGTCATTGTAACTTATAATGTCTCTATGAATATTAATGGTGTCCAATTGTTAGAACAAAGAAGTAAATTGCCTTGCAGATAGATAAACGAATTTTGGTTAGGTCTATAATTTTTGTTAAGCAATTTGTATGTAAATAAAATTTATGTCGTTCTGTAAAAATATTACGTATGAAAATAATGTGTAGAAATATAGAATTTGAATATATTTGCTTCGATTGTTTAATCATACTTTTATTTCATTTCTATAATTCATAGTTATTTTTCATAATAATTTTTTTACATTAAAAATAACAATCTTAAATGCGAAAAATATAATAAAATATGCAGTGTGAAAATAATATTTTATATATATTCTAATTAAAACTACTTAAAAATATGTTTTCAAAGCATATTTTTTTAAAAAATATAAAAATAGTTTATACAAAGATTTTAATAATTTCAGTTCTAATATATTTATGTGTATTTATATATGTGAGATGTTATTTTGAATTTTCAAAAAAACAAGTAAACAGTATTTTCTAAAACTAAGTAATTTCTTTAAATAATCAATAAAATTATTTAAAAAAAAACTGAAACAAATAAAAGTATAAACAATTAGTTTTATGAATGCATTGATTATTTTTTTCAACAAAAAGAAAAAAGATGTGGAGTAATAGTTCAAATTGATAAATATTTAGTTTTTTCTATTTAAACACATTTATTTTATATTTCTTCTCTTAAAAACAATGAAGTTAGCAATTCAATTGTTTTTTTTTATTTCTATCAATTTAATTTAAAAAAATAAATACATTTATTTTCATTTCAAATTATCAAAGCATTAAATATTTAGAGTGACAAAAATATTAATCTCTGATAAATATATTTTCTCTTTGGCATTTTACTTATTCACCAATTTTTATCTACATTTTTTAAATTTTTGTTTTAAAATGATTAAATTCGAATATTACGGATTTCTTAAGACATTTCTAGAATGCAAAAAGTAAATACGAAGTTTCAAGATATTTGTCATCGTTATGTTATTAAAATGAACCATTTCGTGTTGCTAGAAATCAGTAGGAAACGGTTGACAAATGGTATATAATTATAAAACTAAATTTCTGATACCGAAAAAAAAAATGTTTTTCCAATTTTTATCTGAAAATATTTTCAAATTATGCAATTCAATTTTTTTATACTAGTTTATATTTCAAAAGGTTTATTCATCAAAACTGATTTCATTTTAAAGATTATTTAATAGAAATCGATTGAAATTTAATATAACAATGTTTATTATACAACGAGAAATAATATTATGCTTCTTTAAATCAGATATAAGTAGACTTATTTCTTTTGATCATAAGATATTGCACCTTTCATGTTTTGAGATGATACTATTCAATGAAAAGTTTCTTTCTAGCTCAATGCTCTTTTATATTATCTTTTCACAATTTAATTTTTTTTCAAATATCTTTTCAAATTATCTTTGATGAATGGTTCAACTTAAAAAAAAATTGTTAGGACATTTTATAAAATTCATTTTTGTTTAAACTGCTTATTTAGTCAAAATAAAATTTTATAAAAATATAGATTTTTTTTAAAAAATAGAAGAAGTATATTAGATATTTTTTAGGATTCAAATGTATATTATCTTATACTTTTACTCTCTATCAGTATATACATATTTACCATACCTTATATTTTTTAAAAATAAGTTTTCAAATGGTAATTGTTTGATATTTTGAGATCTATATTAAAAAACGTACGAAATAAAAAGTTAGTTTTAAGTATATTGATTAAAATCATTTTCTTGAAATTTTATTCATATTAAGTTTTTACAAACTTCTTCAAATTGACAATTTCTTAGAATGTAAGTAATTATAAAGATTAATACTATGTATGGATTAGTTTTGATAGCTGTGTATAGAGTATATATATATATATATATATATATATATATATATATATATATTGTGGTACATTATAAAAGCATAAATGTAAACTTTATTTTTAATATTAAATTGATTGAAGCTAGTTTTAAATTAAGCATTTAAAAATAGTTGAAATGCCGCAGCTGAAATTAAATGCTCATCTAAAATTAAAGGCTCAATTTAACAGTGATGCATGTTTCTTATATGTGCAGTCATTTGTTTCAGTTATTAAAGTAATTTACATTCTTTTATATGTCATTTAACTTTCGTTAGGCTGTAGAAGCCAGAAGACAGGCACGTGCCTATCATGTGGACTTGCACCATTTCTCATTGCACACTCTCCCAAAAATGCAGGAAGAATGGGGTGGGGAGCAGGGACAACGGCACTCTTCTCCCTTGGCAACTTCAATCAAGAGCAAGGAGTGGACATAAGTGGATGGAAATAGAACCGGGAATGTGATTAATGACATTGATGCCGCTACTTTCGGACTCCGCCCCATCGTCTTTTGACAAAAATCAGTATCAATTAACTGTCTTCCCTTTCATTCGGAACCTGCCCCACTAATTAACTGAAAAGGGAACTGCAACTTTCCCTTTTCGAATAATTAAGACCTCCTCCCTAGGAAAGGTCAAGTCTCCGTGTCTCAGACGAAGAACAATTATCTATAACTAGATCCGGGAATTTATTTCTGGAATACTCTTTCCTCGCTGAACAACGAAGAGTTTCATTTGAATGTATTATTTTGTTATAGTTAAAAAGCAATTTAATGTTTTATTAAAAATTGAAATTGATGATTTATTATTATATTTTGAAATAAGTTGATATGATACAAGTATATTTATGCAACAAGTGCCTAACATTTTAATTAGAAATTTGTTTCTGTGTACTTTTATTTTTTGTACTGGAACAGCTTCTGAAAGTAAAATACTTCTACATCATGTTCGGTTGATATTAAGTGTTTAAAACGTCAACTCTCGCTTAACTGTTTAAATGCCAATTAAAAATAGCGTGCTTATAAATTGTATATGTTTAAATAATGGAATACAAAGTTGTGTGTGCGCTTAGTTACTATGATGGTTTTTTTATATTAATTTTCAAATTTTTAATACAAACAGTTAATTTTGTAAAAAAAAAATGTAAAATTTAGAATAATTTTTTATGAAAACTATGTATTCATGTTTATAAGTTGAAAGTAATCATTCTTTAACATATTTTCAGAAAAAAACCTGAATGCAAAAAATATATGTTATAAAGGAAATATGTATGTTAGCTTATAAACACTATGTTATTATAAAAGTAGCTTAATTGCAAATATATATATATATATATATATATATATATATATATATATATATATATATATATATAAAATAATATGTAATGTAAACATTTTATAATTAATAACTGAACAATTACACAAGATAATTCTACACTCAATCACACACACACACAATAATGAAAAAGTTAATTGATCCAAGAAAAAATTATATAATAAATATTTAAGTTAAATCTTATGTAAAACATCTCTACAGATTTACGTTATGAGGCATTATGTTGTTGTTGCTTACCCCCCTGGTGCAGGAAAGCCCACACCAGGTCCAGAAGATCTGCCATAGGGAAGTTTGGAATTTCTTTTTTGAAGAGGAACCTCGAGGACAGAAGACTGACTTGACCTCTAATCACACTTGCCATAGGTACCCGTTTATATTGTAGTCAACCATTCATACAAGAAAAGGACAAATACAGGATAGAGAGAGAGAGAGATAAAGTACATCCATGCCAGAACCGAGATTTGAACCCATACCTCCCTATCCGCAGTCAATCATGCTAACCACTAGACAGAGTAGGCGGCGTGAAACATTATAAAATATTTAACCACTAATGATTTTATGTATATAACTAATAGATAAACGTCTCTAAAATGTTAATATCTGAAAGGTTGTGGTCTCACGAGAAATGTGAGTTGACGTTTATTTAAGGAGTTAAGAATTATGTTTAGCTTTATGATAATGTCATAATGAATATTGTGCTTATGAATGACATAATGATAATGTAAGATTGAAAGCTTTCCAAGAAATATTGCACTCTTATAAGCTTAAAAAATTAGTAAATCTTGTAAGTAGACAAATGCTCATTTTATAATGCCTTTCAGAAATTCAACATAATTGATAAAAATTATGAAATTTTAATATTCTTAAAATACAAAGAAGTAATAATAGATTTCAGATAACAAGGTAATTGGTATATGCGCAAGGCAAGGTTTAGTTTAAATGTTGTTCATGAATTTGCGTATACACACAGAATTTAAATAACATATTAAAAGCACTTTATAAATGCATTTTTGTTCAGAAAATTACGATGCACGCTAATTGTGTATAGACTCTATTCACATACACATACATTTGGTTATAGTTATTAAAATTAACTAGAGTTAACGAAAATTAAAAAAGTACCTTGTTTAGCTAGCGAAAATTTCTTTTTACAAACGCTTATCAATATAGAAAACCAAACTTTTACTTCAATATAGATGTTTACTATTCATTATTAATACAAATTTTTAATGTTTTAATAATAATTCATAATAAAGTAATAATTCATTGGATTGCCGGATACCCTTCTAGTGGTCAGCGTGCCTGACTGCGGAACAGGAGGTCCTGGGTTTGTATCCCGGTTCGTGCATGGACGTTCTTTCTCTCTCTCCTTTTTCCTTTCCATGTATAAATGGGTTGTGAATGGTTGCCTACCTTATAAACAGGTACCTATAACATGTGTGTATTGAGGAAGTTAGACTCCACACCAAATTATGGTTCAGTTGAAAAAGTGGAGCAGCGCACTCCACACTGCCAGCCTGTCTGGCACACGACAATTGGCGCAGCTTGTCCATTTTGGACCTTGCACCACAAAACCCAACCAACCAACTGGCACATGACAAAAACAATCATTGGAATTAAACGATTTACAATTTTCATCAAATAATTGATGTCTAGAAATAATTGCTTGTTTTTAGAAAACAATAAACATGATTTTTTCATGGAGAACATGATTTATATTTCGGATTAAACCTATGATTATATATATATATATATATATATATATATATATATATATATATA
>JAPDSC010071932.1:18909-48412 GCA_026290005.1 Latrodectus geometricus
TATATATATATATATATATATATATATATATATATATATCGTTCTCCATACCGGAAGGTAGTGAGTTCGAATCCCGACTTAGCCTGTGATTTGTTGTGTTCACTAAGAACGACTTTGCCACGTAAAATATGTCGTAATTGCAATTTCCTCCATTGGGTCACGTTCCAAATTAATAATTCTGGGGGTGATAAAAGTCACACCATATGTCTTCTTTTGTAATCTACCTATAAATTGGAATGCCCAGATGGTGCTGCCATCTATGACTCAATAAGGTAACTCCAAGACTCGTTGAGGGTTTTTTGTTCAAAACTGGAAGATGCTTTTTTTGCCTTCATTCGCAAAGTACCTGGGGGCGGGCTTGGCTTCACCAAGTATTGTAAGTAACAACAACATAAAAGGTGTATCAATTATTTAGAATTACACCTAGGTAATTTTAAATAATTTTGTGTTGATCTTTACGTAAATATTATATTTCCAAATCTTTTAGCTTCTTACTTTCCTCCATAATTAAGACAATTCATTCCTCATTAGTGGTAATTGTCAATGCTTTGTCATTTCTGACAAGGCCTTTGATTCGATATTATTATTCTAATTAACTTAATAGTCAGTCACTCTTTTCTGAAATGCTCCAAGTATCAAAAGTATAATTAAGTACATTTTATATCTTATAACTTTAATGAAAATTTAGATGTCATGACCTTTTTTATATAGTTGGATTGGAATGATACTAAGATATACCTTTGCAGAACACTAAATTGTTGAATAAACTAGTTGGTTTATTTTTTTAACGTTTCAATTATTAACAAAATAAAAGTCATCATTATAGATAAATTAAAAAGAAGTTTTTTTTAATACTTTTTATAAAAAATAAACATCAGTTCAAATTTTAATTTGTAAATTTTTTTAGCAGCATCATAATTTTTTTTATAAAATAAATTACAGATTTTTCTATCTTTTTTATTATCTTCATATATATAATTTTTTTATGAGGAAAATATTGCCTTTCTCGTTTTACTTGTATTCCCTTTGCTTCCCCATCTATCATTTGAAGTCCCAATTGCGATCTATTTCAACAAACGTGGAATTTTCTTGACATTTTCCAGTTTTTAATGTCCATATTTTGAAATTAAGAACAATCTATTCTCTTTCTTCACAGATACCAGCAAGTCATCGACACTGAAATAATTTCTCTTGGGACTTAAGGTCTTTTAAGGTCAATGGATGGACAAGAAATTCAGGTGCATCACGTAAAGGAGACAATAGGTATAATAAATCATATTTCGCAACTGTCATTGGTTTTTCCTGCCAAAACTTTTAAGTTTTTATAAAGAATCTCCAAAAACTTGTCTTTTGAAAGCATTGTAGGCATCAAAGTTTTCCCACAAATTTCTCAAGATTCCTTAGTATATCCATTTTAAGTTTGTAATAAGATTAAAAAGTTTAAGAAAATCATGAGTTATTAATAAGAATCAATGTAATCATTGTTTAATAATAAATGAAAAGCTAAACAAATAATTCACATTAATATCATATTTAAAAACCTGTCTGAGTAGAGTGTATAGAAAATTTTATTTTTGGTATAAATTTAAAAGAAAATAATGGAAATAAATTCTGCAGTGTTTTGGTTCACGTGAATATGTTTATCTCAATGTTAAATAGAACTGCAAAAATATAGTTGACTAAATTTTTTACAGAAATTTAAAGTGGCTTAAAACATTTTGTTAGGTGAACATTTAATTAAAAGCAATAATCATTATTTTATTTACAATATTAAATTTCATCATTTCATTTTGCAATTAATACAATCCATAAAATAGATTTAAAAATTTAATTAAAAAATATCCATTAATATTTGCAGATGTAAATTTAAAAGTTGCAGATTTTTTTTAATTGTTAGATAAGTTTTTATTAAATATCTCTTATAAATCAGATACAAATTTAAAACTGTTCTAATTCTTATTAATATTTATAATAACTGTATTAGAACTTTACTGCTTAAGCTAAGTACAACACACCGTTGGATTACAGACTATTAAAATGTTTGGCATTTTAAAAACTAATTAAGTTTAAGTACAATGATGGTGCTTAAACTTAATTAGTTTAAAAACTAATTAAGTTTAAGTACAATAAGGTTAAGTAAAAATGGAATTAATAAATTAATGAAGGGACTTTTATTCAATCATTAAATTTACACAGAGAAGAAACGAATTTACAATACAATGTTACCAATGAGGAATTGTTCTGTATACTGTATGAAACTCACACCAGAATAGGCCAAGGAGGAAGAAAATGTGTGCGTAAAGAGTTTCAAGTTAAATACAGAAATATTGCATATTAAACTGTAATGTTGTATTTAAATTTATGCAAACAGTGGCAAATAAAACACGGTGCACATAAGAATTGCATTGTTGTTAAGCCAATGGTCAGTTAAACTCATGATGTCAAGTTGATCGCCAATCAAACAGAGATGGCGAATTTAAGTTCATAAGGGTGTACCGAGATCAATAAACTATGTTTGTCTAATTACAACAACTTAAAACTAAGAGAGTAGAAGTTTATCACATTCTTCCAATATTTTTAACATTTGGTGCTCCAGCAATATTTCAATGATAGAAGATTCAGTAATCATGTCATATCCAAATTATGCGCTAAGCGGATATATATTAAGATACTTCATAGAAATCTTCGTCACAATCAAACACAATGTTCAGTTGAAAGGACCAATAAGGATATATAAAACATGCTAATCGCATGAATGAGCGATAAAGATAAAAATATATAGTCAGATGATTTACCCTTTATTTAATTAGCCAAGAACACTACATACAACGGAGGAATACTCAAAAATTCCTAAGAAGACGTGTTTGGCGTTCAAAGAAAAAGAATCATAACAACGTCTTTTTCGCCCAGCAAACATCGCAAATATAGAAACTGAAAACGAACTCAAGGAAATTGCCAGTAATTTTGAAACCTAAGAACAGATTGATAAAATTGTTAATACTTCTGAAAAAAGTTTGAGCAGTAGTCAAAAACCATGTTCCAAAGAAAAGTATTGAAATTTGCCAGCACTCTACCACATCTTCACATCAAGTTCTGACTAACAAACACGAGCTAGTTCTTATAAAAATAATGGCCTGGTAAAGAGAATATTATACTGCGAGCAACAAAAACCATACGGACATCCTCAAATTGGGATTCTGTAAGATAACAAGTTCCTGATGTCAACCGTGATCGTATAGACTGCCGAAATGAGTTTAACGGTTGTTGTTGAAATATAAAATTGCGACTTCTCTAACTGTAAATAAAAAAGATACACTCAAACAGATTTGCATATGTAATCAGTTCGTAATTTGTAAAGTTACTTTCCATTGATGAGATTCCTTCTCAAGATAAATCACTGATAGAAACAGCTGAAATTAATTAAAGAATCAAATGACGAGGCTACTTATGAGAAGGAAATGTTCTTCAAATAAATGTTATTGTAAAATTAGGGAACAATCGTGATATTAAAAGTGTCATGAATAAGTGTTTATATAAATTGTTTCAATAACTAAGATTTGAATCACACAATAAAATAAGTTCTTTATTACTATTGTTTTTCTCCTTTAGCATTTAAAAATGTACTCTATAATTAAGTAAGTGTTTAACTTCTATTATTTTGTTTCCTCATTAAGAATGTACGATTTGTTTTAAGTTTTTAATCACTCCTCTCAAAAAGAGAGGCAAAAAGTTACGTCACCTTTGTGACATTTCGGGACTAAAATACGGAGAGAAAAAAATGCCTTCCACATGTGTGCTCAACATTCAATATTAGTCACAGTGAATGTTGAAATTTGTCAGTTAAGTAAGAAATAAGAGTATTTAGATAATATTTCAAACATACACCAAGCAAGTTAGTGAATATTGACATTTACCAGATTTCTGTTTTTCATAGTAACACAAACACACACACACACACATATATATATATAAGTATTTATAATATATATATTATAAATACTTATTTTACTGGTCTATTTTGTTAAGAGGAGAACCATACATTTGTTTAAAATATACTTAACTTGAATTTAATAAGATGATGAATAACTTAAAATAAAATTAGGCTACAACTAATTACATTAATTTGTAATATATTTATTGTTTAACAATATTAAATCAAAATCAATATAATTCTATCAAAACGATATTATGTATAAAATATTACACATTGAAAATAAATGGGTATATCAGCAAAAGAAAGAAAGTCTCATCACATTGATCAGTAATAAGCAGCTCAAAAAAAGTAAAAAAAACCATTTCTCGCCGGATTATAATGTAGCTATTGCATATTCATTAGGAAAAACTTTTAATTCACATGAAAAACCAATAGATATCACAGTATGGCCTATATATTAGAAGTTAAAACACAAAAAATTACAAAACTAAAAAGTTAGTAAAAAGGGGTATTTTAAAAAAGAAAATCTTATGAATTATATTAATAGTACATATTCTAACAAAACAAATATTAAACACTGAAATTATAAATACATTTGTAATAAAATAAATATTTTTCTTTCAGAAAACAAGGTATATTTATATAAAGTTAATTCCTCTAGATAAGCAATGTTAGGTATTTTACTCGTAAGTATAAAAATCCAGTCTTTTTATTTTCATACACGTTAACATTTGCCATATATTTGAAGATTAGAAAAAAATAACACTTTAAGTCTAGACTGCAGATCTCATATCACTCCGTAAATCTAGAAAGAAAGCTCTTTTTTAAGGATTTTTCACAGTGAAGCGACAGAGTATGTTAAAATACTCTGTCGCCGGAAAACATCATTTATCTACATGAATAACGATTCAACATCCCATACTGAATTATGTTGTATTAAGCAAAGAATAAGTATTTTTCAATAAATAGAAATAGCATTTATGATTAAACTATTCCAATGAATTAAGCTTATTGGACGTGATATTTTATTTTAAATATGATCTATAAGCACTTTGAAAATAAACGATTTTAATTGCTAAAATAAACATAGCAAAACAGCAAGTAGCTATGTAAGCCTGACAGCCAGACTGGCCTACATTCGCCGTTAGCTTTGTATTCAATATTAAAATGAATAGCAGTCTCTGGCCTTGTTGTGGTGAAATGTTTACACCCAAGTTTACACTTTTAGAAAAAAAAACTTTGTGGCAACAATTATTGTCTTATAATTAATTAACATTATTTGTGTTATGTATATATAACCTTGTGCAAATCCGAATTTATTATGTCAATCTGATCTGCATGTTTAGTTTAGCATGTTTAATTTAATTTTATTTTTCATCTCAAGCTTCACAAACCGGACTGATTAAGTATGGTGACCCGAACGTGATGTACTTGTCGAAGCATAGTTTCATCTGGCAATTCGTAAGTTTATCTTCTAATACTATGAATTAACTCATTACTCTTCATAAAAGAAATTATTTTTAGTATCCTCAAATATTTACATAAGGTTTTCATATACCAGGGATGGCCAAACTTTTGGGATCCGTGGTCTACTGTACAATTAAAAAATCGAAGGCGGTCTACCAATGGCAGAAATAACGTATATGTTTATATATTTATTTTCGGTAACAGAAAAAATGGTATATTATTTAATTTTTCTAAATAAAAATCTTAGTATTTACAAAATAAAAATTTACTAATGAAAATAATAAGGGTATTCATATACATAAAAATTGACCATCCAATTCACTCTGTTTAGATGAAATTTGACATTGTATATCTCCGACAAGTTTATCATATTGTGGCTGATACGACATTATTGCATTGGGTAAACACGAAATTATATGTTCATCTGTTAAACTCGACCGATGTTTAATTTTTATGGCGTTCATGGTTGGAAAAGCAGATCCGCAAAGATACGTCGATCCAAAGTATGATTTCAAATACAAAATCAATTTGTAAATATTTGGAAACGTTTCCTCAGAAATTAATTTCCAAAAATCAGTATCGCGTGAAGCTCAGGATTTAAGAAATATATCTTATCTTAATTTAATAATTTCTTCCTCGCCCATGACTGAAGTGGTATCTATTAAATGTCCTATTTTTTCAGATACTCCATCAAGGTTGAAATTTTCATTAAATGGAAATATCATAAAATTGAGTATTTCTTCCAACCTAAATAAGTCAGTGAATCTTCTCTTAAATTCTTTAAACAAAACATTTAAGTGTTCAGCGAAATCTTCGAAGTCTCGGTTTAGATTATGGATGCACTCTTCCTCCATGTGTTTGAAGTTTCTCAAATCATGTTTTCTTAATTGGGACGCATACCTTTTTATCGTTTCTTTGAAAGTTTTAATCGCACTCATCATGTCTGTTATGCAGAGAAAAGCTAGTTTCATGAGCCATTTCCCATCTTCCAATTCAGTAATGTGCTCTCCTTTTGTTTGTAGAAAATTTCTTATTTCTGGTAACAGAATACGAAGTCTTTTTAAAAAAAGCACCATGGCTTAGCTTCCTCACGTGTGTGTGCAATAAGAGATCTTCGTACTCTGATTCAGTTTCTTCCAAAAGCGCCCGAAATTGTCTTTCTGAAGACTTCTTGAACGAATTAAATTGACCATTTTAAAAGCAATTTGCATTATATAATTAGACTTTAGTGTTTTTGAACGCAATACCTTTTGATGGATAATGCAATGATAGCTGGTAAAACTGGGAATTTCCTCATCATTATTGCATAAGGCAATAAAACTTGTTCGATTCCCGACCATTGCTGGAGCTCCATCTGTTGTAATAGAGACCAATTTATATATTGGAAATTCTGTTTTATCTATAAAGTTTTTAAATGAATTGAAGATATCTTATCCCCTCGTTTGTCCTTTCAATGAAATTATAAATAATAACTCTGCTTTTGAAGTCATATCTTCGAAAACCATTCTCACAAAAAGGTATAACTGTGCAATGTCACTTATATCTGTGGATTCATTAAATTGTAGTGATAGGAACTTACAAGCTATTAAATCGTCATTTAATAAATTTTCCAAGTTGTTATTCTTAGCTTCAGTCCGTCACATCACAACACGCGACATATTATTTACTGAAGATATTATTTCAGATTTGTTTTTAAAATCGTGCAAAAACATTTCTCCCGCTTTAATGAAAGCTTCTTTTATCAATTCTCCATCTTCGAATGGTTTTTTTCGCTTTATCAAAACTTCTGTAATTTTAAGCGACGCCAATGTTATTGCTTTAGCTTTGGTGCCTGGTTTTGTAAACAACGATTGCTGTAAATGTAAATTCGACATTAATTCATGCGCTTTAACTTTTCGAAGTTCACTGTCGATTGGAAAGTCTGTAGCGTATTTTAAGTGCATGGTTTTAAAATTCTTTCGACGTTTGCTTTTTTTGGTAATGCCACACTTGAGTTACATATGAGACAAACACATTTCTCCTTCACCATAACAAACAAGAAATCATCTTCCTACTCATTGTGATAAAGGTATGTTTTACTGCTCTTAGCACTGGTACCTGGCTGAGTCATTTTGGATGGGTTGCTGAAAAACAAATTCAACAGTTCGAACATTCAACAGTTTTGAAACAAATTCGTATCAGTGCGGTAAGAAACGAGCCACCTGCCACGTAAGACGGTTAACTTAGAAGTGAAACTAAATGGCCAGAAGTGACGGGTAGACTAGACGACTCGTTGGGTTGCTATCATTCTTAGTCTACTGGATATGATCTAAGCATCCCACTTTGTCAAATTGTTTCGATTTAATTCCACTGTAAAACGAAAAATTCAGTACCTTACTTTACACAGTTTGTTTTAGGTTTTAAAGCAAAAACTGAAGTAAATTTTTTATTTTAAATAATTCATTAATTCTATGGCATAAGTCATAAATTAAATTGTTAATATCCAAGATCACTATCGGCAAGGTCGCGCGAACTACATAAAATGTCTTCGCGGTCGACGTCTTGGCCATCCCTGTCATATACCATTATATTTCAGCATGAACTTTCTCTGAATTTAACAATGAACTTTTGATTCTTTCTACATTATTGATTTATAATTTATGTATGCATTTTTAAACTTTGCTGTCTGACTCACTCATAAAAATGATTGAAAACACATATTTTATTGAAGCCGCTGAGATATTTTGGGTCGCATTTTGGTCGCATCGCAGATATTTGGCTCACTAATCCGGAAGTAGGTGAATTCTAAAAATTGCCAACTTTAACAAGTTGCGAAGCCATGCCCACCATTCAAGGACTGGGAGAATGAAGTCAGAAATAACTTCTTTCGTTTTTGAACAGAGCATAACCATACGAAGGTGGAAGTACGCCTTTGGCTCATAGATGGCAGCAGCATCTGGATCTTCTAATTTAGAGATTGAAGTCATTGAAGACCCATTGTCAGTCTATAAACACTCCCATAATACCAAGTTTTCATAATATCACTTTTCTAAAATCTTACCTGACTATCTGTTTCGGCCAGAGATGATCATTTTAACTTTCATGAAACAGAAAATTGCAAGGATTCATAGCATTTTTCTCAACATTAAATTTATAAACATTTTAAGGAAATTTAAAAAAAAAAAAAAAGATCTAGGTATAATATTTACAGGATTTTTAACAATTTAACTACGAGTTAAAAAACACTATATTAAAGAAAACAAATGTCATAAATAAATATTGCAATTTCATTAATAAATATTTATTTACCACTACTTGGAAAAAAGTATGTAAAAACTATAAAAATTAATTAAATACAAGATAATTTTTTTCTATAAAATTATTTGAAATCAAAAAATCATTTAGCTGATTTGATTTCATATTTACAAGTATTTAATATCTACACAATAAAATGAAGAATGTGGTATAACAACACAATCAACAGGTCTTAAGAAGACCAAAAATGATTTGATTTCATAATTAAATTAAGTGAAAATTGTAAATTGTAAATCATGCAAATTCTAAATCATGTAAATTGTAAATCACGAAAGTTGTAAATCATATAAGTGAAAGTTGTAAGTCGCTACTTGGGGTCATTAAACTATAAATAAATAATTTAATTTGTATAATATATGCATGCTACTATTCCATATAGATATACATAGTTGGACGAAAAAGTTTAGAGTACAGTTTTCCATTATCTCTAAATTTTTAAACATTTAACCTAATTTGGTGTACAGTAATATTTTAGAGAACAATGCTATAAAACTAATGTATTTAACATTGCATTTGATTAAAATAACTTCGTAAATGGAGGTATTTTTTTTATTAAATTCTCGTGCTCTTTTTCTTAATTTTCTGATTGTTTAAGGCAAATAATTACCTTAAAGAAGAACAAATTAAAAGTCCTTGTAATTTATTCAAATCGCCTGAAGTTTAAAAAAAAAAACATTTTTGTGACTTTTTTGGCAAAAGTTTTGTATTTAATGAAATATTTAATTTTAAGTTTAATTATTTTGTAAAAACATTGTCATTTGTGCTGAATTCTAATTTTAATTATATATTAAAATTAAAAATCAAAGCTTCTTTTGCCAAAGCAAGAATTCTGTTAAAGATATAATTGTTATTAAATAAATCAAATTATTAAGCTAGTTAATAAAGAGAAAATTAATTATTTAAATAAGGATAAAATTCATAAAATATTTAAATATTTTCAGCTTTACACATTTAGCAAATGTGTGCTTGTGTGTGTGTTTTTCTAATTTATGTGTCAAATGATAAACAGCTTATTTTATTTTTAATTAATTAAAGTCAATTATAAAAATGTAAGTTTTCAAGTAAATTTTGCATATTTTTTAAAAAATTTCAGGAATTCTTGTTTCTATTCTTTACGTAATCACACATATATTTCCTCATTTTAATCTTTAATATTTATGCATTTTTAGTATGAGTGTATATTTGCCATTGTGAAATATAGAATGTGCATTTTGTATTAAAATCTATGCAGTGATATTCTAAATTTTATGAAACAAAATTAGTGTATATAATTAGGATGATAACCCCTTCGGATATAGAAACACTTCTTTAACCATAGTTTGATTACTAACTGATTAGTTTAATACTACTGGAAGATTTTTTTTAAATATTATTTTTTTTTTTACTTTTCAATCAATCTCATTTATTTACATTTATTTTATATCAGAAAATTACGTAAAAATGCTCTCTAAATTCTTCTTACTGAACAAAAGCATATCGTTAATTTTTGTTCATGTTACAGGCTTCACTTTGTAGTTTTGATATGAAAACAATGTAGTCTTTTAATATAAAATACAAATTAAATGCCGCCCAACCTGTCTAGTGGTTAGCGTAACTGACTACAGATTGGGAGGACATGGGTTCCAATCCCGGCTCGGGTATGGATGTACTTTCTCTTCCTCTTTCTCTCTCGGTGTTTCTTGTCCTTTCCTCAGATGATGGATGAATGTGGTCCGCCCTATAAACGGGTTTGTGGTGGTGTAGCGTTGGCGATGCTACTACGAGACTTGGTTCACAGGTGCCCACCAGGTAACGATAAAATAAGTAGGAGTTTCGGCCTTGTTGCGACAAATGGGTTAATGTACTTACTTACTCAAGAGTGCTCGCCATTAGAAAAAAATACAAATTAAATATTTGATTTTTATGTGAAAAAGTAAAATGCTCACGTATAAAAAAAACACATTTATGGTGAATAATATTAACCCTAAAACTTTTGTTTTTGTTAAAAATGTTTGATTCAGTATTCTAATTATAAGAGTTTTCCCATTTTTGCTAACCTGTTAAAAATTAAAAGCATTATTTGCAGACATGATTTAATTATACTTCATTATTTTATAAATAATCTACTTTTTAGAAGAAGTTTATGTCCAAAAACATTTTCTGAAAGAAAATCGGAATTTTGTAGAATAGGTCAAATTGGATAAGCAGATATTTCCTCAAAAATTAAATGGTTAAAGGTGTAAACTTTAATAGCTATTCGGACTAATATTTATCTCTAATACAAGTGCATCAAGAAAAGGGTAATGATACTTAGGACTAAATATGGAAAAGAGAATGTTGTTGTTACTTACGACACTTACGGCCGTATTCACCAACCAGAGTTAAACGAGGTTTCAGGGTAAAGGGCGAGTTAAGTCATGAAACGTTATTCACCACGACAAAAACATAACTCGCCTATATGGATCCCTAGAATAACACTACGATTTCGTAGAGTTAGCGCCGAGTCAGCAAACAATGGGGGACTTAAGCGATATGTTTGACATTGACGTGCAATATTGCTAGCCAATCAGAAGCCGTCTTACATGTCGTGATCGATTACTCCAAAGTTTTGCACGGGAATTTCACCGCTTCATGAATAAGAATCGGCGAGTCATTCTAGAGTTGAGTTATATCCGAGTTAGGCTACACTCAAGTTAACCTGTGTTTGGTGAATACGGCCGTTAGTAAAGCCAAGCGTGCCAGTCAGGAACTGGGAGAATGAAGTCAGAAAGAGCATCTTCCGTTTTTAAACAAAGCATCCCACTCTGATGGTAGAAGTATGACTTTGGCTAATAAATGGCAGCATAATCTAGCTCTTCCGATTTAGAGTTAGAATCTAGAGAAGACATAAGGGCTGCCTCCTAACACCCCCAGAAGTATTAATTTCGAACTGGAACATGGAAGAAATTGCGACCATGATATATCTTACGTGTTCCAGTAACCATTAGGGAACATGACAGATCTTCCAATAAGCCGGGATTTGAACTCATTACCTTCAAGTAACGAGAACGATGCCTTAACCAACAAGACTACCACGTCTCTGGAGAGAAGAATACATCATTATAATAATTGTTTTTGACGAAAATCGGTTTTTATTTAAAATTTGATAAAGATCCCAAATAATACTATGTCAAAGTTGTAAGTTTTTTATACTTTTAAGATTCATTTTATAACATAATCATTAAAATTGTTATTAATGATTTTAACTATTTAATGATTTTATGATTAATTTAAGGATTTTAATATAACTTATAGATATTTTATCAGATATAAAAAAAATACTTAATATTATCTTTTCTTAATATTACTTAATATACATAATATACCTTTTTTAATAATATACCTTACCTTTTCATGGATATTTTATCAGTAATAAAAAAATTACTTAATATTGTACAGTTTAAAGTTATGAAGTAATGATTAAAATTGATTTATATGAATGCGAAATTTATGATTAAAAATTATATATACATATATATAATGTCAAGAGTATGGATGGTATATCTAAATAACTTTATGAAAGAATTCAATTAAATTATTAGAAAAGTAATGGATTTAAATAGTTTTTAATATAATATATATTTTATCATAAATTATATAATGTGCGCGAAATCAACTTTTTCTATTATGATAAATCATAACATAGGAATTTCAATTATCTTTACATGTATATATTAAAATATATCATAAATGTTTGCAAATATTTATGGAATCATTTATGATATATTTATAAATATTTTTACAAATGAAGTTGAAAAAAATGTATGCAAATGTATAATGGTAAAGCTACGGTACTAAAATAAAATTCAAATAGGAAATATCAAATAAATTTTTCTCATAAATCATTTTCAGAAAATATATTCTGATAGCATATAATTATCAATGAATTGAAATTTATTTAGATAAAACTGTTAAATATATCATAATATATTTAAATACATGACTTTATTTATAATCAGCTATTAAATAATAAACATCATATTTAAAATTCATGAATGTAAAACATTTTATTTTAGTTTAAAACGAGGTTTAACACTTTTATTTGAATTAAAGTTTCAAATCTTTAATTGTAAAGGGATTTAAAATCAAAACAAAACTTTTCAGAAAATGATACAAAGTAAATAAACGAAACTTTTAAATTTTTTTTATTTATATGTTTATGTTTTAAAATACAAAAACATCTGGTGTATGAGAACTTTTAAAAGCTAAAAGCACAGTATTTACTTATTTAAGCAATAATTGACTATTCAAATGTAAACATCTAATAGCACTTTTTGAACAGTTGCCTTTAAGCTAACATTTCTTAGAAATGTACTTTTCTGTAACTTTAATACTTTTATAAATACAAAAGCATCCATTTTTAAAAGATGAAACAAAATATGCTTCAAAATATTTTTTTATGGAAAACAAAAAAAATTTTGAAAAATGTCAGTAACGCATCATTACTTTTGTATTGTAAAAACAATAATTTTTCTGAAAATTTTTTTATTTTTGTGTTCCATCTTATGCTAGATTTTTAGCCAGGGCCAAAACGCTTTCTCCTTGTATCAGCATCAAAATAAAGCTTTCATCGGATGCTCGTAAAAAGTAGCTAAAAGCCTGTTTAATGCAAAATAGAAAAAAAGTGTGGAATCTGAAAAGAATTCGAAAACTTTTCACACATTTTACACACTCTGATTCTCAATTGAAAAAATAAAATCTCTAAATAAAGACATTTAAAGAGACAAATTTCATAACATATTTGTGAACATTCTTTAACTAATTAACCTAGTTAAAATAAATTTATCTATTAATAAAAGATAAAATAAGATAATTTTATAAATCCGTTTTATATAAATTATTCATTTCATGTTTTTTATAGAATTTGAAATAATTACTGAGATAAGTATTAACTTATTTCTTATGGTTGGATTTTTTATTAATTTTAGAGAAATTATAATCTTCTATTTATTAATTTCTAGTTTTTTAATATATTTTAATAAATTTTTAATAAAAAATTAAAAATAAATATGATTGACTGCTTTCTCAACATATTATCTACTTCGGAGATTTAGAATTGTATTTACATGTAAAAACGAAGTTTTAAAATTAAATATATGAAGGCTTATAGAATACTACTTTAATAATAAAGCCGGAAGTTTTTTCATTTAAATTAAATCACAATTTAAATGAAAAATTAAAAAGATTAAAATAATTCATAATTTAAATAATATATGAATACGTATGTATATATTTCCTAAATAAGAGACATAAATTTATAAAATCGTGACAAATCAAAATAATAATTAAGGGCTAATTTTCTATATTTTTTCTAAATACTTGGATTTCTAAGTTGGTATATAATTATACATCTTTTGCGTACTCATTAGATTTAAAAATTGTGCTCCCTACAGTAATTTCAATTTTTCGATAGACCATGTCAAGAAACAATGTAAAGTATTTATAATATAAAATGATTTGTAAAATGTTAAAATACATTTAAAACTTTAGATTATTTTTCTCATGTGTCTTCACCCAATTTTTAAGTAAAAGTTTGATATACATGATATTTTTATATTACATTTTAATTACTTCTATTACTTTTTTTTTAAATTATGAATTACTTTAATTTTTTAAAATTTTTCAATTTTCCATTTAAATTAAATCTATAAGCCTTAAATTAAATTGAATCTATAAATAATTTTTTCATTACATATCAATTTAGAAACATATATTACAATTGGAAATAACTTTCTATCACTCCAAAAGAAAAATAACTTTTGGTGAACAAATCCTTTTGGCGATAGAACGGTGACCTTTCATTTCTTAGCAAAAAATATTAATTTTGTGTAAATATAATATTTATATTTCAATAAATATAAATTTTATAATAATTAATATTTATAATGATTAATTTTTAATAAATATAATATTTATACTTTAATAAATATAAATATTTTTATGAAAATATAAATATTCTTAAAGTAATATTTTAAAAAATTAATAAATATAATAATAATAATAAATTAATTAAAAATATTTTGATTAATTTATTTATTTAAATATATTTTTATAAATTTATATATCCGTAAATATTTTTAAAGTTTAATAAAATTGAAGGATACTACCAGTATGGGAATTAAAGTGAAAATCTTTTACTAAATGACATTGGAATAAGGAGCAGAAAATCAATTGATCAAAAAATTTTAGAAATTATATTATGAAACTTTTCAATTTAACTTTGTACAGTTGTATATATGGTGCAATTATGTGATATCATCATCTTTCATTAAAAATGTAAGTTTCTGAAACCAAAGAAAACAAGTTATTACATAATATTTGGCTACTAATTATTGAAAATGTTGTTCTTAGTTGCTTTGTTTTTATCTTGTTTTGTTAATTAATTGAAATTTACTTCTTCATAATCAGTTTTGATACATAATGAGCAAAATATAAAAGTTTATTTAGAAATAACTCATTTTGAATTATTTCTATAACATAAAAAATTTGAAAAGGATTAACAAACTACTTGGTACATGTAACAGCTTTCAGTAAAAAGAATGAGGATAAAGAGGTTTCTAATATTTTAGATCATTTTTAAAAGTAAACATCTATAGTCGTACATTATTGACTGTATTTCTCATTAAATTAAATCTTAAAATTTAATTTTGTAAATAATTACTGGATGCCCTCTACTTTACTTAGTAATATTTTTTTTTATTTCTAATTGCAGGCACACTTGAGTAATTAACCCATTATCCGCAACAAGGCCGGAAACTGCTACTCATTTTATCGTTACTCGGTGGGCACCTGTGAACCAAGTCACGGATGCGAGTAGCATTGCCCACACCACACCACCACAAACCCGTTTATAGGGCGTGCCACGTTCATCATTCATCTGAGGAAATGACAAGAAACAAAGAGAGAAAGAGAAAGTACATCCATGCCCGAGCCGGGATTCGAACCCAGGTCATCCACATCCGTAGTCAGATTCTCAAACCACCAGACAGGGTGGGCGGCACCTAGTAACAGTTAAATAATTTATATGATAATTTTGAATGTATCAATTCATTTAAAATTAATACTATTCTTCCTATATATATGCTTAGTTTAGAATTTACGCATTAGAAGAATGTCATCTACATTTCAGCGATATCACATTTCTTCAGGTAGTGAATTCAAAAGGTAGTGAGTTCGAATCCCGGATTAGCCACCATGTTCCCATTTCAAATTAATACCTCTGGGGGTGGTTGGAGCCAGGCTATGGGTCTTCTTTGGTTTCAATCTCTAAATTGGAAGATTCAGATGGTGCTGCCATCTCTGAGGCAAAAGTCGTGACTTCATTCACATAGTCTCTTGACGGCTTGGCGTTGCCAAGTGTCGTGTCTTTAGAAACAACAACAGCCCATGGTAACTTATGATATTATTCAGAAGTTTCTCTTATCTCACAATTTTTCTGGTAATAAACCTCCAGTTTTTAAGTTTGGCAAAATCTTCGTCGAAGTTGTCCCTTCATATTTTCTTAGATCTTTCACATAAAGGAGTGACATTGATGACTTTAAGATCTGTTCTTTCAATACTCCTTCTCAAAAAGTGACCAACTCATCTGAGTCTACAAAATATGACTTTAATTAATTTCATTGCGTAACAAGTACTTTTACTGATTGTTCAAATTAGTTTTAATTGTGTTTTAAATTATAATTGCACATAGTATGTTCAAAAATTGGAAATGAATCATAGTTTTTACTTTAAAGTAACCATTGAACAAAACCTTAATATAAGTATCTCTCCTATTATTGCAACCGTACTCATTTTACCAATGGGCAACAAATTGAAGAACAGACAGTTTAAAAATTTATAAATATAGATTTTAAGATCACTGCACTTTGAGAATTGTTCAAATATTTTTAATTTCATTCTAGAGATAAAAGCCTTTACTTGTATGTATATTTGAAATGTGTAACATTGGAATGACGATTTATCTAGTCTTTTATATAAGTAAATACATATTTTTGTATACAAACTTCATTCATTATCTTATTAAGTGGTTTGTTTAAAATAAAAAATATTTAACACTAATATATTTTGTAAAAGTTTTTAATAAAAAAATATTTTTATCATAATTAAATACTCTTTCGTGAAATTCTATCTATCATTTTGATCGTATGAAAGTCATTATTAAATGTTTTTATGCATACTTAATATTTATTTAAGCAAATAAAATAAAATGACAATTGTTTCATACCAAAATAATATGAACTAATATTAAAATAAATTTAACTTCTGGGATGAAATAAATGTTAAATAATAATAAATCCATCAATATTATACATCAATTCACCTTATTTAACTATGGAGATTTGTGCAGATGTTTTTACAAAACTATCTTTTCAATCGTAGAATGACTTATACAAATTCTTTCAACACATTTTTCGAAAATATTCACTTTTAAAATAATCAAATTAAAAATAAAACTTAAATTTTACGAAATAAAGACAGAACTTAGTATGTCAAGTTAATGTTATAATAACTTAAACATATGTTCACTTAAAAATAGGGCCACAAATAATCTGAAAATCAAAGAATACTATTTTAGGCATTCGAAAAAGGATTAGACTTATTCAATTTTTGAGAAATGTTGTGAAACTCAAGGTATTAAATTTTCTGCAAGCAAAGCTTCGAACATTATTAATCGGATTAAGAAAAATCTTGAGTCAGTATTTCTAAAACGAAGAAAGACTCCAAATTAATACCTTAAAAGATTTAAACCCTTTCAATCTTAAACTGAATGTAACAAAGAAAAAAGAAAAAAAAAACAATCTGCCAATGTAAACATTAAATGCAAAATCTTTAGCAGCTTTTACAACATGTGTAAACAGTCCAATAAATCAAGATTTAAGGCTTAAGAAACATGGAAATCTTATGTTTAATATTTAATTCCAACAATAAGATTAAACTAATGATATTTGAAAGAATTTTCATAATTATTTTGCACGATAAAGATTCACTTTTAAATTTAAAAAAAAAAAAAACATTCTTGGATAGGCTTGAAAAACAACATTTGTAAATTCCTTTGATTTAATATTGCTTTCTACTGTTAAAAACAAAGCTCATTTTCCAAAGTTTATTGAAAACGTAATGTCATTCTTAGAGAACATTTTTGAGTTTTATAAAATATCTTACTATGTGAAATCAAAATTACAAGTGTCAACATAAAAATGTTCGCACTAATTAATCGAAATTATCCTGTGCATATAAACTTTACTGATATTTGAAAAAAAATAACTTTGATTTGTTGGGTAAAAATCAAGTTTCCTTCTATGAATAATTTTGAAAATCAAAACTATGCCGTGACAAATTAGTTGATCATTTAATTAAAACTGTTGTTTTATTCATTAAACCTTTGACAGAAAAAAATTTTTATTTACAATTGGAATCAATTCCTGGAAACTCTTAATTGTTTACTTATATTATAATTTATTTGATATACAAGAAAGTAATTTGGCTAATTCTATTCACTCAGATTTTGATAAACAATGACAGACATTGGAGTTCTGAGTCCTTTCGAAATGCCGTTTTGCAATAGAACTTATGATAATTTTCAAAAATTTGATCCCATACTTTTGAATTTTCCAAATTTAAAATCAGTCAAATTTTGTTGTCCGTCATCAAGTGCTCCCACATATTTAAATTTGTTTTACCATAGACACTTACAAAACATGTTTAACTTTAAGGAATTGGGCCAGAAACTATAGTCATAATAAGTGTAGCGTCAGACCTGAATCGACCTTAAAATTGATAGCAATATTCGATGTGTATTGAAAAACATTATCAAAAATTTGTAATACACTATCAACAGAAGCTAATTTCGGCGTGATGGGACTGGTAATTTAAAATTATGTGATTGTTCGCTGCCGACATCCGTTTGGTCCAATTCAAGGTGAAATATAATTGAGAGCAAAATGATTAAAAGATTGTGTCAGATACTATATTTGATATAAGGAAACGTGTTTTAAAAACAATTTTCTTTTAATATGATTACATCTTGAACTAACAAGCTCTTAAGCATAAAAATTTTAAGTTTTAAATTAACATCCATATGGATACCATATGGAAAATAATGGATAATGAGATAATAGACCTTTGCCAAAGCGGGTGCTGTTGATCCTTTACAGCAATCCGCTCTTTTAAACTCTCTTGGAATTCTTCTCAATGCAAAAAGCATAAATTTAAACCACTTAGCTTGTCTCGCATTCACACCACTAGTATTGTAGTCCAGAAAAGGCTTTGAACCTTGCTTGCTTTCGTAGGGATCAGAAAGCTATTACTTGCTTTCCCAATAGGCACCTTTGTTCTATGACTTCCTCTGAGGGGGTTCTAAGCACTACGAAGTCGGTTTCAAGAGCTCCATTGAACAGGTTTCTCCTGACCATATTTTATCGTATCTGAGCTTTCCTAGGGAAGGTTTTTATGATAACAACCGCTGGTTTTGAGCTCTTTTTATTAACAAATTCATAAGCATGAAATAGTTCTGTTATGCTCGAAGATGTTCATCATCATCATTCATAGATCTTTCTCTCATCCCTGTACCAACTTTTCTGCAAAACATAAATTCAAAGTAATGCTATTCTTTAATACCTACATTATTTTGATAGAATATGTATATACAGAGTCTCTGACCCTTTAACATGCATTAAAGTGGAAGCAACTAGAATATGAAAATGTGACTGTAAAAATCTGATGGAATTGAATAAAGATCTTGTTTCGGTAGAGAAAAATATTCAGTTCACATTTTTGTTGAATGAAAATACTTGTTCACAGAAAAATGTATATTTTCTAACATTTCAATAAAAACGTTGTATTTCTAAATTCTGAGAGGTGAGGTATTTAATGCTGAAAGAAAACGCTCTATGTGCAATGATGACGCACCCAATTTCGTCTTTCTACGGTGATGCAATATCTCGTTTTAAAAAAAGCTTCTTTTTCCTTCGTTGGCAACGACCAACTTAGTTTTGTTTATATTTATAATGTTTTGTTATTAAGTATTCCTGTGGGGTTTGTTTATGTACTTTCTGATCTGCAGTCTTCTGTAAATTTTGTTCTATATAATAAATATTTAAAAATGAAATACCGTACACTGAAACTTCCAAGTGTCACTTTTATAAGTTGCCATCATTTTTGCCCATCGTAATGCCAAATTTATATGTGGAATATTCTAAGTACCCGGCCATTAGAAGTAAATACATATTTTATTAGAAATATTAGGTGAATAGAAATTATTAACTTTATAATTTTTATTAATCTTTCCAATGAAAATTAAATAATGAAAATCACTTTTAGAATGCTGTACAAAATATTTAATAAATTTAAAGCTGAATTCATTTGATGAAATCGTAACATGATTTGTTTTCAAAAATATTGACTGTAATGTGATGTATGTTTCAATTCAAATATTCAACCAGAAATATTGGTCAGTAAATTTTAAATCAACATTACCGATACGATATCTAATTTCTATAAAGACAAAATAATATAAATCAAGAAGCTTACATTTTTTAAAGCAATAGTTGATTATTGAGTTGGTTACTGTGTCAATAAGAGATGCTACAGTTAAAAAATAATAGAAATATAAACGTGATATTATTGTTGTTGTTTTGTGATAGCTAAGCTGGCAGTATGGGTTGTGCTACTCCTATTTTCCAACTGAATTAATTAGGTGTGGAATCCGACTTCCTCAATACACACATGCCATAGGTACCCGTTTATAGCTAAGCAGCCATTCATGAACCATTCATTCAAGGAAAGTACAAAGGAAAGAGAGAAAAAAAGTAATCCATGCTTGAACTGGGATTCGAACCCAGAAACTCTTCATCCGCAGTTAGGCACGCTGACATCTGGTTAGTTTCAGCGGCACGTGATACAATTTAAATATACATATGTGACTGGTTGGTTAGGACGTCGTTATCGTTATTGGAAGTTGGTGAGTTCGAATCCCGGCTTATTGGAAGATTCGTCATGTTTACTAATGGTGACTGGGCTTCATAAAATATGTCATGGTTGGAATATCCTCCATGTTCCCATTTCAAATAAATACCTATGGGGATGTTTGAAGCTAAGCCATGGGTCTTCTTTGGCTTCAATCTCTAAGTTGGAAGTCCTAGATAGTGCAGCTATCTATAAGTCAAATTTATACTTTGACTCATACGACTACGACCATACGAGGGTGGAAGTCGTACTTCCATTGTATGGGGATGCTTTCTTCAAAAGCGGAAGACGCTCTTTCTGACTTCAATCGCCCGGTCCCTGACGGGCGAACTTGGCTCTGCCAAGTGTCATCAGTAACAACAACAAATGTAAAGACTTTATTTTCTTAACTACGCTTATCTTGACATCTTAAAAATGCAACACTTAGCTGTGAAGTTCTCGAAAACTTAGATAATGTATTAAGAATAATCTAGTAAAAATAAAATTAAATATTCAATAATTATATACTGCTATATTTTTCATTCGTTGAAAAACTTAAGTATTTTCCTATCAAATGCAGTTTTTTCAATTATTAATTTTTGGAAAAAATCTTTTTATTAATTCATATTTAGAAATTTCCTTGAATTCTATGTAACCTTACTCAAGAACAACTAACATTGCAATGACAATTTTAAAATATTATTTCAATAGTTTCACTTTATATATTCCGTTGATATATATAATGAATCTATTAGTAGAAAATCAATTTAAGGCTAAATACCTAAATGAGCTTTTGCACACAATATTCCAACAAAATTTTCATTGTAAATAATTTAAAATTAATGATAACAAGTTTCAAAAATTGAACAAAATTTTTTATAACATTACTTTCTGTTTAATTTCTTGAAAAATCTTATTTTTAAAGTGTAAAAAACGAATGTACATTTTCGCAAATAAACTTAAACTTCAAATATTGAATTAAAAAAATAAACTTTAAAAATACAAATTTTGCAAAAAAATATTCTGCTCAGTACAAAAAAATCAAAAGCAAAGCTTGCATTAGTTTTTCAGCTAATTAAAAGTTCTGTTAATTGAAAAAAAATCCAACTGGTGTTTTTCGAAATTAAAATATTTATCTATGCAAATATTAAATGATGAACATTCTTTTCAGCATTCATTTTTAGAAATGTCTTTAAAATTAAAGATTTTGATATCCATGAGCTTTAATTAATATTATCATTAAAATGTGTATGAATATAATTAATTAGGAATAATAAATCAAGCATCAAAAACGTTTTTTATATTATTATAGGTCTCAAATTTTCATTTTGATAACTATTCCTGAGATGTACTAATTCAAATAAACTTTTTGTTATAACTTTTACTGAATTAACTTTAAATGTAACTAACAACGTGTAAAAATGTATACTTCATCTGCATATTTTTAAAGCTGATGATTTGCTGATTTTTTTATCAGAAACTGCTTACATCTATAAATATAATAAAATCTCTTTTAATAATGTAAGATTTACTAGAAAAAGTTGATAAATTCACTATTTGTATTTTATATTTTAAAATAAATATGAATTCATTATTGGGGATATTTTTATAATCTAATGAATACCACATTTCAAATTTTATGTAAATAAGTATTGAATATTTAATAAAAACATTAAATACGATTTCTGAAATAATTTAAGCGTTCATTTTGAGTATATTAAATTATAAATTTTTTTACAACAATATATGTTGTTTCATTATAAACATATTATAAAAAACTTGTCACATATTACCCAATGTACATACATTTAATTTTTTGAATATTTGCAATAATATATGATAAAGAGTGAAAAACTAAATTTAATAAAGCTATGAAATGCTAAGGTTTTTAAAACCTTAGCATTTCATAGCTTTCTAATATATGTATTTCATATATATAAGCTAATATGTGTATTTCATATATTAATTGCAAAATTATTACAAAGGAAAATTATGCAATTAATTTTGATACCCTAACTGATATGTTTTTCCTTTACCACACATAAAAATATAACTTACATTAATTACAAAAATATAAAAACAGAAAGTCATTTTAATCTTTAAATTATTGATAAATAAATTTATCAAAAATTTTTCTAATATTAAATTGTATTATGAACTATTAATGACTGTATGCTGTACAGTTTTCCATCATATAAATATTTACTTTATGAATCAAACTTTATTAAATGAATTATTGGAGTTGTATTTGCAAAGCTTTCAATTAAAAAATTTTAATTTATTAGTGAAAAATTTTAAATTAAGATGATTATCAAGGAAAAGAAAGAGGTGTATATCTGATAGTGCAAGGACAGGTAGTAAGAGGATGGCATAAACTTTTCCAATTAACCCTTCTTTGCATGATTTTTTCTTTATTGGTGAAATAAATCAAGTTGATATAATTCATGTTCAAAAATAAAGGAAAAATAGTTAAAAAAAAATCTTAGCATATATTTATAGTATAAATTTAGCAAAAAACAATATGCTAAAAATTTCCATCATCATCCAAAGTTAGATCATTAGCTTAGTACTCAATAGAAATAAAAGAGGAAAATAACAGAAACACGTGTTACAAACCTTTCTTCCACTCATTTTCAATTTTTTAGCAATAGAAACTCTAATATAATAAAAGAAAATTATAAACGAAATCATACGTTTATTGCAACTACAACAAACAGCGGAATGAGACAACTTTAAGCTCGTTTCACTGATAATGACACTTGTTTATTTTTGACAGCTATGTTTCTTTTTATGCAATGGACATTAAAAAGGTATCCAAACACGATCAACTTAAAGTGGACTTGTTCTTTTATATAATATTTGGGCATTATAGGTTATGATGGAAATTTCCACCATTATGCAAAGAAGGGTTAAGTCTTTGTATGGTATTCCTGGCTACTCGAGCGGCCTCGCATTATCTGTCATGAACAGTACATCTTTCCGATCAACCAGCGCTGACTCTTAATTTTCCATTGCCTATTGCACACGTTCCAATTACTGCGAGTACAGGACCGCAATGATCGCTTGGCTCGTTGTTAGCAGCTCAGGTGAACAACTTAACAACTAGTCCACCAGACATAAAGCAAAATCTTGCAGGGATCTATAGGTGGTCTTGCTCTAGGCGGGACTGTATCCTGGGATGATAACCAATTTTCTAGAACACTTGGAAGTGTTATATCGTACTCTTTTTGTCTCTGGTCAGCGCTCGATTGAATATAGACGGGCTAAGCAGGCAAGATATCAATGGTAAATAAGCTATCTCTCATTGTGGCATATAGACTTCCAACAGCCTGTGAGGAACCCATTTGCTCAGCCTGTACACCATACAGCAGTGCAGTTGAAATCTAACAATTTCACCGGAAATTGTCTGGAAATTTCAACATACGATTGGCTACTGTCCTCTTCAATGGTCGCTTGAGGACTTCATCCTCCAAGGCCTGTGATCAACCACTACGAGTTTCATCATAGAAGGACAAATCTCTCCACTTGAATTTGTGAAACTAATGCCTTGCCGTACGTTCCTTCACGGCACTATCCCTAAATGCTTGACATATTTGGCGACTTGATGCACCAACTGATAATCTAATTTTGAAGTTGTAAATCATGGAGCCAGTTCTTTCGATACGTCCATTTCTCTTCGCTACTGTATCAGTTACAAATGATGAATGTACACGGTGGTCTTACATTTATAACGACTTATATTCTTATATTCGAGTGACTGGTGTCTCAACCATGCTATGCACTAATTTACATACTTATTATTACTTCATTCAATGGCAACATTAAAACGGCAAGAACTTACTTGTTTATCTTCTAAATTGTTAAATTACTATAATTTATTTAATATTAATTTAAGTTAAATTGTTTAAAACTAATTCTAAAAGCCTAATTATATATATATATATATATATATATATATATATATATATATATATATATATATATATATATATATATATATATATATAGGGGGTTTTTGTTATTAACTACATTTTATATCCTTAAATAATTTTCGCAAACCACACAATCATTAAATGACTTTGTAATAATTGCTTCTTCTAACATATGTAATTAACTTGAAATTATCAACTTTACAGAATTGTTTGCAATTGTTAAAGTAAAAAATAAAATACTTAATCACATAAAATATCGAAATACTTTATTTAAAAAAAATCGTAATCCTACGAGTAGAGAGAGACAAGTGACCTTAATTTTATAAATGTTTTCTCCCAACAAATCTTTTAAAATATACAATTTAGTTAAAGGTCATAGTTCTCGAAATAATTATTTTTCCGAAGTTAAATGTTAAGCGGATGCTGAGAAAAAGGATTTTTGTCAAATTAAATCATGAAGAATATGTTACAAATTCATTAATTTATGGTTTATAACCAATGCCATTGTAATTAAAATAATATGGATTCAAATATTTTTACAATTTAAATGTTACCTTTCTTAATTTAATGTCTCCAGGGGAAATTTGAAAACATATTTTATAATACAAAGATTGAGAAGGAGAAAAAAACTTGCAAAAATCTAAGAGAAATGAAGTAAAATAACGCCCATTATGGAAACTAATATTCGAAAGCTCTCTTGTGTAGTTAAAACTATTTGAATCTTTTTTAAAAATCTTAAAATTACACTTTTATTATTCGTATTACAGTGGTTGATACTTATAATATTTTATGAAGTTGTTAATACTTTTATTACATAAATATAATTATTAATTCTGATACAGAAATTCGGTTAAAAACAGTTTCTATTTCTAAAATAAAATAGTGCAAAGTTTAATTCGAAATAAACTGATTTTGAATCTAATGACATCCAAAAAATGCAAAGAAACTTAGATGAAATAATTTTTAAAATTTTGTATATTTCAAAGAAACCTCAAAAAAAGAAAATCAATTTTTCTATTAATATTTCTTTTTATGAAATTAAAGTTTTTTTTTACATAATTTAAAAAAATCTCATTTTATTATTTGCAAATAAATTCTTTTGTTAAAAAACATAAAAGATAACTTTGTTTGAATTTTAAAAAATATATTTTTCTTTTGATTTTATTTTTTATTTCCTTAATTGCATACTAGTTGTAAATTTCAGATACATTTTTATTTAAAAAATATAACTAATTTATTTATTTACTTCGATAAATTCTAGCTCTTATTAAAAAAAATATTTAATCGAAGAAAACAAAAAAGAAGAAACATCTTTTTTCCAAAAATTCAAACTTTTTATATCGTTAAAAATTTAAAATTTTTATACATTGAAAAAGACTTAGCAGCAATATTATAAATTTAAAAACTAATATTGTTGATAAATTTTAAATAATACGCTTAATGATTTTAAATCTTTCTATAAACTAGGATTATTTTAATTAATATAAAGAAATAGTTTCTCTAAAGTAGTATTTACTTTTAAATAAGCAACTGGAAGAACTCTTAAAAAGTTTTATATTAATAAAAAAAATTTAATTACAATTAAAATGGTCCTCAAGAAAATCGCTTTAAAATTTAAAATATGATTTTCAGTTACGAAATTTATAAAAGATCTGTAAAATTGTTTGCAAACTATTTTTCAAAAAAAATTTAATTATATCTTTTGAAAAAAAGCAAAGGGAGCATAAATTAAAACATTTTGGATTTCAAAAGTGAAAATGCGCTTTAGAGCCCCTACTCTGCCAATTTGGCGAAAGTGTGCTGTGAGTCCCGTACTTCTTCAAAAACGCTGTTGCCATGGCGATAATGGAATACGATTTTTAACTAATCAGCAACCAACCGATTTTTCAAACTGAAACTAATTAATGACCAATGAAAATGCTAAAAGAAAAAAACCGTTAATGAGCATGCGCGAAAAAAACGCAAATTATTTCCTACGGAGGTTGCCATAAAGAGCTCATTCGGTATAAAAACGTGCGTTTTACCACGCTTGGTGCATTTATCGCCAAGTTGGCAGAGTAGGGGACCTAAAGCGCAGATTTAACGGATTTCAAATAATTGAGTATGTGAATCAAACTGTTTTCTTCCATTAAGAAGGAAGTTGCTGAGTGGATGTTTATGTAATTTAGAAGTAGGGATCAAGCAAAAGAACTCCCAATGCCTAACATATGTAAACCACCAGAAATATCATTTCGAGTGGAGGCCGTTGCAACTATCATATATTTAATGCGTCCCAACCATTTTACAGAAGTATTTACAGTTAAGTGAGGATTTAACTCATTATCCTCCGATAATGTGTAAGACGCCCGGCGTGAATTTTCACATAATATTTTAGCATATTGAAATTTAAGAATATTTAAAGGTAAGAAAAATATTTAAATATAAATATAAGAATTAAAATCTGCTTTGTTTCATCTGGATATAATGCTTTATACAGTAAAATAATTATTCTATTTTTTAGAGGAAATATTAGGTTGGGGAAAAAGAAATCCATTATTTTTACGTGAACTTTATGTAACTTCTTTTGGATTCACTTTGTAAAAAGGTTTAAAACAGCTTTCATGAAGATTTTTAGGTCTTGCGCGTTACGACTGCTGACATGCGGTTAACTTCGATCATTTTTGATATTTCATAGACATTTTCGACGATGCTGTATCCACATGCGAGGTGCATCTCTAACATCAAAAATACCCGAACGGAATCGACGAAACAAAAATTGTACGTAACTGGTTGTTACAGTCTTATTTAGGACGATAAACACCTTTCACAATTTTAGCCACCCGGCTATCTTTTTCGCCGTTACAAGAGAAAAACGAAAATGTATCGAATTTTCTGTTTGTTGTCTTCCATTTTTAAAACCTTGTACTCGTAACTGAATGAATCAAACAAAAAACCGCAAGAGGATATTTTAGTGTCAAATGTCACCTTTCCAACGAGCATAAATCTGAAATTGTTTGATAGATACCACACGAGATATCGATCACTACAGACGTCTACCGAAAAAATAATGGATTACATTTTCCCCAAACTAATATATTTCCAAAACGCTGAATAGTGTGCTTATTGATGCAGAGAGATATGATTTTCACTAGAACCCGATCTATATAGTGTTTATTATTTATAGCTCTTATTTATATACTGAACGTAGTATTTATTTTAAAAATTTCTGATTATTTTTTTCAAAGAATTTTTTTATATTTTTTCAGTTAAAAGAAAATATAACGATTTCTGAGCTTGTTGTGGCGAAAGGTCAATCACGCAGTGCCCGTCATTGGAAAAAAAAAAATATTACACTATGAAAACTCAGAGGCACTTGCTTATAAAGTTTCAAGTATATAGTTCTTATAGGTGCAACTCTAATATGAATTATGTTTTTATAAGAATTACATAATATTATATTCATATTGAAAAAACACATTTAAATATAGCACATTATAAAACCAATAAGTTTATTTAATATATACAATGATATAATTGAATATTTAATTAATGGCTTTATTCAAAAAGAAAAAATCAAAAATGTACATTTTGAATAAGAATGAAATCACCTTTACTTTTGATAAATTTAGTAAGCCGAAAAAATTAAAAATTTAAAGAATAAATAAATTTCAAAGAATATTTTAGTTTTCAAGTATATGGCATTTAGAAATTGATAATGTCAAAATAAATAAAATAATTTAAAAATATTAATACAGTATAGTAAAAAAAGATTTAATTTCTGTAGAACTTGAAACTTTCAAATTCATGATTTTCATCAATGTTGAAATTATTATTTATGCTTAAATGATTACTTAAACCACTAAAATGATGATTTTCATGATTTTTTTTTAAATTCAGCCACTTTATATCTTTAACATTATATATATTGTAAATCATCTAAATTTACTGTCTTTTCTAACAGTGAGAATAATTCAAAAGTTAATTTTTTGCAAGGCTCTAAGAAAATATATCAGTAAGTAAGTAATTTGTTGAAAATTCTAGTTTTCTGATTTAATACTGTTTAAGAATAACTTAACTTGTTGCTTTTTCAATTAGTTACCGAAACAAAATATGTCACCACAGATGCGCACGTTTTAAAATTATACATGTTCTAGTTTTGTGTAAATTTTTTAATCCCTTAAAATAACCATCTTATCTGTATCAAACTCAATAATAATAATAATAAGTAAATAAAACTAAAAAGTGATTGTTTAAGAAATGTTGACGTGTTATTAAATTTTTCTGGAAAAGAAAATATATAAAAACGTGTTATTGCAAGCATTTGTTGATAATTTTCTGCAACATTAAGCATGTTTTCAATGCATTTACGGAAATGGAACTTAATGAAGCAGACAATATTTCTCTGAAAATATTTTACAACCTAGAGAAATAATGGCTGGAAACTATGATTAAATCACATTCAATAAATTTTAAAAGTAAATTGAATATAAATATTTGAATTTAAAAAAACTATTTGAAATATATATAAAAGATTTCTAGATAAAAATATTTATAAGCTATAGCTTAGTAAGGTTAGTTAGACTTATTTTCACATTTAATTATTTTCTAATTCTTCAACACAAATTTCAAACTTAAACACCATTTTATGTCATTTAATCTTGCATAAAACTTTCAAAATCTGAAAGTTTTATCTTGACACAAACATAATCTTTCAGAACAAATCAAATATTTTATATGTTAAAGATTATTATTAAATTTTTTTGTTCACAAATGCTATCATGTACATAAATTTATATAAAAGTCTGTACTTCAAATTAAATAGTTTAAACTTTTAAAACTATAAATTGTCTAAAATATCATAAATGTAAAATCCATGGGCGCGACATATATAATATATATATATATATATATATATATATATTTTTATATATATATA
>JAPDSC010071936.1:0-14919 GCA_026290005.1 Latrodectus geometricus
AAAAAAAAACATTTAGTTTGATCTTATTTGCAACCACCTCATTGGCCATGATCTATGAACTTGAATATTTTCAAGTAGGATAATCTGAGATGAAGGTATCCAATCTGTCACTAGAAGCAAGATAATGCCAAGAATATTCTCAGGAAACTAAACATTTTTTAGTTTTTAATAACTGAAAATGAAGCTATGCACATTATAAAAATAAAATGCATTCATTTTGTTTAAATGAATTATTTTTTACTTACACGTGATATATATATATATATATGTTACCGTGAAAGACCGAAATCAGGGAATGTCGACATTCACCGGTGAATGTCAACACATACCAAAAACGTTGGTGAAAGACCGTACAATTGATTACATTTCTTGCACTTTCGGACCATCGCCGGTATATGTCGACAATCACAGACAAGCTTTGGTGGAATTTGAAAAGATGATTAAAGAGCTCGAAAAGGAGATAACAGAAGGCAACGTCAACTAAGAGGTGCGACCTAAAGCACGTTGTGTTTTGCTGGAATATATTTTTACGTTTTTCACGCCTGAAATATTGAGATAAGAAAATGCAAATCTGCATTTCTCCTCTCCGGATGCGGAGAGATGAAACGCATATTCAAGATTCACCATTAGTGCATTGTGGATGTCGACATTTGCCGGTATAAGTGAGAAATGAGGATATCTAGCAAATATTTCGGACATACACCAAGCGACTACGTGAATGTTGACATTCACCAGCGAATGTCGACATTCTCCAGATTTCGGACTTTCACGGTAACATATATATATATATATAAACATATGTATATATATGGGTCCTTCCCATCCGTAGTCAGTTACGCTAACCACTAGACAGGTTGGGTAGCTGTAATGGTATGCATTTGGTTCCTTTTTTCTCACTTACCTAACACTAACTTTTAAAATGCATAAAGCCTTATAAAAGAGACGAGCATAGTAATTTACTAAACATTACTAAAATTGTTTCTTATATTAAAAATGTTTGTTATTTTTAAAATAAAAATAATAATTTTATTATACAAATCTGAAGTAAAAAATTATTAAAGATGAACTATTAAATAGACCTTTCCTTATTAAACACTAATATTTTATAGTAACGCAAGTCTTAGCAAACTTTGTGAAAAGTTCTAAAAATTACACATTATATATGTGTTGATTTAGGTTATATTTAAAAAGTTCATAAGATTTACAAATTTATCATTTTATTCTTCATAAAATTATAATTTTATCATTTAAAATTTTTTTATATAAATGTTTTTATTTATATAGAAGTTTATATTAAAGTATTTTATTTATAAGACAAAGCATAATATGTAATGATTGAAATTAAAATAAACTATAGTAAAATTGTTGAGTCTTTTTTTTAAATTCAATATTTTTACGAACGAATTTTCACATGAAAATTTTTTCTAAATATTTTTCTCATTATAATAAGATAACTCTTTTTAGTTAAATATGCTTCAAAAAGGAAAATTAAGGTTTGAAATGCTATAAAAAAAACACTTTTCTACAATTATAACAACCATTCTATTATTGTAATTATCAAAACTTGCATTAAATTATTTGTTTTAAAATTATCTTACTTGCACATATGTTAATTTAATATCTAATATAATGCGAATAGAAATTTTATAAAATTTCTTTATATAAATTTTTAGATAAACTATTTTGAATATAAAAGTTAAATTGTCAGCTTGAAGTAGAATAGACTTTTTAAAATTATTATCTACTTGCATACCAGTTGGTCCGAACATAAATTAAGAATTTTTACAAAGTGATAACTAAAAAATGTTGGCTTAGTGTTTTGCGTCTTTCGATGCCCAGATCAAAATCTATAGGTTTGTTTCTACACATTACTAAAACTGTTATATTTGAACATTAAGTATGAAAGGGAATAAATACCTTTGATGCTGTTTCTGTTCCAGCTTTCTCACTAATTTGCTGTCCAGTTACAACGCGTCCTTCAAAGTAAGAGCCCAATAACACAAATGGAACAAAAGCTAATGTTACTGCTCCAATCTTCATATTGTACCATAGGGCTAAAACTACAGAAGTGACAAATGTCGAAGTTGCCTGTAGCAAAGTAGATATTCTTGAACCTGTGGCCTAGAAAAAAAATAATTAAATCTTATTTTTTTAAAAACATAGCCTTATTGTACTCTTAACGATATATTTTTCATACAAATGCATAAAATTTTGTTTATCTAAAAATATACAAAAGTGAAAATCTTTATAACATTTTATAAGCAAAATACATTTCATATCATAAAACACAAAATTTAATTTGTTTTAATGGCGTTTTTGGCTGAGATTTACTGTATGGTCAATGTTGGCGTGATTTTGCACATTTGGTGATAAATAACATTTTCCGTCAACCCAATCAATTGGATCCAACCGCAGATGAGGCATTCCGACCAATCAGGCAATATTTTTCAATATTCTGTTTATTTTTAGACCTCGCTTGTGGAAAATGGCGAGATTTTTGACGACTTTTTTTAAAAGTTGCCAATAGTGACCGTAAATCTTTACCTATGTCTTATTTGTTTGTTTTTGTATGCTTGCTAGAAGGAAATATATTCTCAAAGTAAAATAAAAACACGTGATACATTTTAAATTTCAGCAGATTTCAGTTATTAATCATGTTGAATTGTTAAATAATATCACTTTTAACATTCTGAACGAGAAAACTACATTCGAAGATTCATTTTATACATAAGCATACTATGTAAAATGTTAACATTATCTTTTCTCATAAATCAATGAAATATTTAATTTCTAATCTACAACATTTTACTTCAAGTGGTTTTTAATTGCTTATGTATTTCTATACGTAAACAAACGTGTCTGTGACAATAAATGAGATCTCAATAAAAAAGTAAATGACATATTATTGAATACGGTAATGTTTTCTATTTCGCTATGTCAAAAGAAACTCGCTATATTGTAGGATTCTAAGTTTATTTCATCTGTATTTTATACTTCCCCAATAATACCAAAGCAAAATATCAGTGTATACAGGAATATAAGCTTATAAATAATTAAGTAATATCTCATTAATAAAGTTTTTTAATAGCCTTTGACAAAACAGTGGAAAATGTTGCAGAAAATATTTTAACTTTATGTTCAATATTAAATAAAATATTGTCTTAAGTCACAGTTTTTTGACATTAATTAAATTAAAATACGATATAAAACAAACATTTACAATATAAGCTGTGGCCTGGTTGGTTAGGGTAACGTTCTCGTTACCAAACGGTAGTGAGTTCGAATCCTGGTTTAGCCGAAGATCCGTCGTGTTCACTAATGGCGACTGCGGCACGTTAAATCCGTCGGGTCGTAATGTCCTCCATGTTCTCATTACAAATTAATACCTCTGGGGGTGGTTGGAGCCAGGCTTTTTAGGTCTTCACTGGTTTCAATATCTAAATTGGAAGATTCAGGTGGTGCTGCCATCTATGAGCCAAAAGTCGTACTTACACCTTCATTTGAGGGTGCTCTATTAAAAAAACGGAAAACGCTCCGTCTCTGACTTCCTTCGCCTAGACACTGTGACGGGCGGGTTTGGCGTTGTCAAGTGTCATTAACAACAACAACATTTACAATATAAGTAATTCAGGAAATGTATTATAGAAAACAGAACAAATGTATAGTTTTACAATAAAAGCAATATAAATCAATAGAATTTAGAGAAATTAAAATCAAGAATGTATCAATCTAAACTTCTAATTTGGCTATTCTTGTGCATTTTATAATTATCTTAAATTAAAATTTATTTAAAAAAAAATTATTCAATATAGATATGCAATGGATAAGATGAAATTTTTATGCAGAAAATTTAATGCAGGAAATAAAAAAAAACATAATTTTCATTGAATTTGAAGTTTTCTTAAAACAAGTTTCAGAAATCATGGATTTTAATTCGAGTGATTATAGGCACTAACTGGCCTAAAACGTTGAAAAACCCATTTAATAACTTTTATGGTTTTTATGGTGGTCTTCCTATTTTTTATACACAGTTCTCTCAAGATGAGTATGTATTAGCTTTATTATATTTCTCTTTTGCGATTCCGAAACATAACCTACAAATAATGAAGTCTTCTTGAGGTTCTATTACTTGATTAATAGCTAAACTATAATCTATGTTATGTTAAATACATACTGCATAATTTCATCAGTTATTTCGTAATAACTGATACATGATTCAATTATGTGCAAGAAGATGTTATTTCACAATAATATTTTTCCAAATATTAAAATGTTCTATATGCTTTCTAACAATACATAATCAAACATAAAACAATAAAACTCATGTTACCCCTTGAACGCTGGATGCATCTGATGTTAAACGGGAACAAAGCGAACCGACGCTATTTTTAGGATTATCAAAGAATTTCATATCCTGAAAAATTAAAAAAAATCAAATTATAATACGAACCAAAAAATAAAATAACAATTTTAGTAAAAAAAATTATAAACAATTATTTTAATTGCCTGAGTAATTATGTTGGCAAAAACTAATTTCCTCAATCTGCTCGTTAGTTTTTCTCCTGCAATTGAAAACATGAATACCTGAAATTGTAAAAAATTTTTATAAAGCTTACAATTTATTCTAGAAGAAATAAATACATGATCATAATTCTCAATATTTACTTAGAAAATATAATTCTAACTAATGTAAATGTGCATACTAATATAAAACATACTTTAATGACTATAAGAAAATATTTTAAATGTAATTAAAAAAAACAAGCCGAATAGTTGTCTTGTAAAATTTAAGTGAAAGTTTGGTTTTGCTGACGCTCTACAGTCACTTTCAACGGCTAATTGGAATGGGAATTACAATATAAAATTAATTCTAAACTGTTGTATGAGAATCCACACCCAAAGTGGAAATCGAACCCACGAACTAATGTGCTGAAGACCAGAATGTTAAACTTTCTGAGACCAGTTCAGCTTGTAAATGAAAGGATTATATTGAAAAATTGCTCTATCACATAATATTAGTAGTGAACATATTATGCATTTCAATTTTTAATTCCCATCATAAGAAATTATTAATGACGAGTAACTCAAGCTTTGACTTCATTTATCAAAATTAAATGAAATGTAACTTCATGTAGGTAAGTAATTCACCGAATAAATATTTAATAATTCAATAAAAAGTGTATACATTATTTTATTTTCTTAAGTATTTCATTGTACCTGTAAAAATGTAAACAAGCCAGATGAAAATGCCATTGCTACAAAAATGAGACAGTAGAAATTTGTTTCCTTTTGGATTGTTTCTACAGTACCTGCCAATACCTAAAATAAACAAGAGTATATCAATAACATGGATTTATTATTTTTTACCAAAAGTATTAGTTATTAGTTTGAGTGACATTAATTTCATAAAATATTATTAACTTATAGCATGTAAGAGCTAATTAGAGTTTACTTTACAAAATGTATAACTACATTTGCATTCATAATCTTTTTTCTGAGCATTTTTAATTAAAAAGTATTACAGATTTTTCCAAAGAATTAAGCATAGCACTTACTCCTAAAATTCCGCCAAAGATTATGCCAAAGGCAGGAAAATGAAGCCCCATTAACATTGATGAAACTCCGCCAATTAAAATATAAGGCCATTCAGGAGCGGACATTTTCCATAAGCGAGATTGGGAAGGAGCACTTTTTTCAATTTCTTGATCGTCATCCTATATTAAATAAAATTAATTACTAAAAATGAACTTAAATTTATAAATGGCAGATTTATATCTACGAGCTCTTGACATATTATTTTACGTTTCAACTAACGATATGAAAGTAAATTTTATAAGTAAACCATATTTATAAAAAACAGGGTAATAAAAATGAGAATATCATTGTTACTTTTATCGATGATAATATATTATCGAGCATGTAAAGTTGTAGAACCTTAACGGTTTGTATTACAGTTTACATGAATTATATTATCTAATAAACTGTAACCATGCCAAATTTACACTCAAACCTTTAATGAAATCAAAAATTTTTAACTCAGTGAAATTTTGCTATAATTTAATAAATATTTCAGACTCAAAATCCTATTTTGTTTTCAAATTCTGTATAACAAAAAAATATTTATCTAACATAAATTTAATAAATAGGAATTGAAACAAACCTGAAATAGGATATTTAAGTGAACATTATTTTTAGATTAAAGTAGAATTAATTGAGTTTGCACAATACCCATTCAATCAACTATACAATTAAACTTTTCCCTCTGCAAAAATATTAAAAATTAGTATACTGAAATACTTCTGCATAAAAAAGACGACATATCACTATGGAAAAACAAAATGGAGAATATAGTCATAACGGTAACTTCAATTAGACTCAAAAACGTTCGTACTTCCGAAGGCAAAAAGGAGCTTCTTTGTATCACGATGATTATGATATTTTCCAGTTACCAATGCAAACTAGATATTTAGCTGACTATATATAAAATATTAATGCTTAATATTTTTACTATAAGTAAACAAGAAATTTCTTGCCATTTTTAATGATCCAAAAGAACATAGCTTACAGAAAGTATAACTTATTGTTAGTCCTCGAAGTAATCACTATCGACATCCAATACCTTCTGTCAACGTGTCTCCAGTTGGGCAATCTCTTTGTAGTAAAATTCGGAGGATTTGGACGCAAAAGAAGTTCGTAAATGCTTGGCGCAAGTCTGTTTGACTGGTGAAAAAGTTTCCACGAATGTGATTGTCCAGGGAATGGAAGAGGTGGTAATCTGATGGAGCAAGATCAAGTGAGTAAAAAGGATAGCACTAAGTCTCCCAAACATGTCGTTGTATGGTATTCCTGGACACCAGCACGACATATGGCCTAGAGTTATTGGCCATGAACAGTACATCCTTGTGATAAGCCAGTGCTGGCTTCTTCTATAGCAATGCCTGTTGCACACGTTCCAGTTGTTGCGAGTAGAGGTCCACAGCGTCCGCTTGGCCACAAATCAAATGGGACCACTTGATGACCAGTCCACAGATGCAAAGCATAATCTTGTGTGGATGCAAAGGATCAAATCTTCCGACTTGAATTTGTGAAACCAATTGTCTTGCCGTACGTTCATATCACAGCTCTATACCCAAATGCTTGACATATTGAGGGATTTGATGCAGTAGTTGATAAGCCCGTTTTAAAACTATAAAGCAAACAACATCGAATGAACTCCTTCGACACATTAATTTATCTTCGTTACAGTAGGAGTTACAATTGATGAATGTGCACGGGGGATCTGCTTTTATAACGACTGATATCTCTACTCTCGACTAACCGGTATCTAAATCATAACATACACTAATTTGCAAACTTATTTTTATTTTATTCAATGGCAACATGAAAATAATAATAATAAATTACCTTGTATATATCATTTCTTCTGAGCATCAAACAATGTGCCTCGGCACTTTTTTATGCTGAGGTGCTTTTAAGATGTTATTCTACCAGGATCCTATCCACGTTACGATGCAGTGTTTTGAAAATATTAACGTAATGAAAAAAAAAACGTGTTTCACATAAAAATAATAACATATTTCCTCAAAAGTTACTAATTATAAGTACAAGAAAAAGAAACACGAGAAAGCAGTTTATATCGTACAAATATATTTTATACAACATTTCAGTTATTTACTCTACGATAGTTTTCTTTTTAACCATTAATTTCTTATTAAAATTTGTGTAACACACACAGTCTTATTTAATCATAATCATATTCAGTATTAATCATAATCATAATCTTATTTAATCATAATTTAATCATTAAAAATTTAGTCTTACTTTGACAGAACCTTCTTTCTCTACGCTGTGAACTGAAACTTGACGACCAAAACTACCTATAATAGAGGCCTGTCTTTCCACACCAGCAGAAATCTGTCTACTAATTGGAGAAGTGTGTATACTGGATGATGATCGACGCCTCTGGACATTGAACATATTTTCATCTGTTCCAGAATTGATTGCTTGTATCCGATTTTCTATTTCTAGAATGTCCTCTTCTAGCTCATCTTGTTCTTCGATTTCTTCTTCTGTTTTAGTCTAATAAATGAATAATTTTTTAAAGAGAATTCTAAGATATTGAAGACATTGTTTCTTTAGTGAAACGTTACCTGAGTGATAACAAGTTGATAATAAAGTTCTTTCCTTCTCATTAACTCTTCATGAGTTCCAGATTCCATTACTTTCCCTTCAGAAAGTACCACGATTTTGTCTGCACTTTTTATTGTAGAAAGACGATGGGCTACGACTATCGTTGTTCGACCTTTACGAGCCTATTAAGATACATACAATTCATATAAGTTTTATTATCACACGAAAAGTGATTTTAAATAAAAGTATTTTAGTTATTTTTTATTTTAATGAATGTTAAAGCTATTTTAATAGATTAGGATTTGCAAAATTTCGGAAAAAAATACCTTGTGTAGATTGTCGTAAAAATGGAATTACATTTTTTTTTTGCGTTTAACTCATTTAAATTTTACAAGTTTACTCATTTTTTACAAAAAGCAAGCAAATTATATTACTCTTACCACTTAAATTACAGCCTTCAGAATTACAAATTCTGGACTTATTGACTTCCAACAAAAGTTGAGAAAAATTAAATAAATAAGAAAATTTAGCCACTTTCAAGGTTATAAATATTAAGAAAACCTCCCAATCTAATTCCTGAATGAGTCTATTAAACTATGATTTTATGGGCTAAGCACTTCATTCAAATCAATTAAAACTAGGTGGCAACTAAATTAGGTAGGATATTGCATAAAGAATTTGGTTATTTTAAATTAAACAACTATCGGTGAATTTCGAAAAACTGATTGTATCCTTATTCACACATATTTAAGGATGCAAATGAGATAAATAAATGTTGAGAATTAAAAGACAAAATTCTGATACAGGCTTCTTTTGGGTTTCCATTTTCTTTTTAAAATGTCATTTAAAAGTGAAAGAATACTTTTTTATTTGTGGTTAATCTAAAATAATAGGGAAATGATGCACATATTTGTGCATAAATTCAAGTACATTTAATGACAATTTGTTCAGATTTCAATTGTACAGAAGCTTAAAAAGTCGGGAAAAGTAAAAAAAAAAAAAAGTAAAATTATAATTTAATTTAAATTATTCATAAAAACGTATGAAAATACAACAAAAATTTTAGTGCGTTATCTGTATTTGCTTATCAATAGGATAGGAATTTACAAAACTTTAAAAAAAAAGGAAGTGCAAATATATTTTAATTAAATAAACTTATTTAATAAAACCAAAGCTGAAAATTAATCACTCTATTCATTAAATAAAAAAATTGAACTTAAATTTAATTTATATTCTTTTTGTTTTACATAAGTATTTCTTTTCTTATCATTTCTAAAGTTATAAAACCAGTATCAGATTTAAAAAAAAATAGTTTCAAACATTGATTGTTCAAGCTGAGTTGTGATTATTAAAGACTATATAAATTAGACTGGTGTTACAGCTCGAGTTACAGATGCAATGTATTAAAAATGTATAATTTAATAGTCAGGAGTTCAAATTGAAAAATTCAATAACAAGCGAAGGCCTTACAAATGTAAGTAATTTATGTCAAAGTGCCATAGACTATAATCAAAATAAGACAGTTTCATAATTGTACTTTTTAATTAGATATGTTGTTTGAAATACTCAAACAGTCTACTTGTTGAAATCGAATTAGCATAAAACTGTTTCCAACAGTACAATTACAGATTTTTAAGATTTCTGTCACTGATTTAAGTTTAAATGATCATTAATTTATTTTAAGAAATACAATTATAGAAATAAGTTGAAAAAATAGCTTGATTTTTCAACAAAACACAAACTATAATGTACTCAGCAAATTCAAATATTTTATTTGTAGAAAAAGTATTCAAACAGATTAATTTAATTTCATGAATAACCCAAGCGTGAAGTTTTATTAAATTACATTTGAGTTTGAAAAAAGTGCATCAGAGTTAATTTTCAAAAGCTTGAGCACTCGTATATTACATATTCATTTGGTTTATTTATGCCATGAAGTCGCACAAATTTTCAGAAATATTTTTGTTAAGTTACTTGATCTAAAGCAGCTTGAACCACGGATTCACTTTCAGTATCTAAGGCAGATGTTGCTTCGTCAAGTAAAAGGATTTTCGGATTCTTGATTAGAGCTCGTGCAATCGCTATTCTTTGCTTCTGGCCTCCGCTAAGTTGTGTGCCTCTCTCTCCAACTAAAGTCTCATATTTCTGAAAGGGAAATGTGATTTAAGAATATCACTTATTTTTTGGAATAATTATCATTAATGGTAATGTATTTATAATGAACATACTTTTGGTAATGCATTGATGAAATTGTAAGCATTTGCTATTTTTGCTGCTGCTTCAATTTCTTCTTGAGTAGCATCTAATTTACCATATCTAATATTTTCAGCAATAGTCGTGGAGAATAGAACAGGCTCTTGTCCTACAAGTCCGATATTATCTCTCAACCACCCAACATTTAAGTCCTTTACGTCATTCCCATCAAGTTCAACCTTTAATACAGGAATCAACATGAAAGACAAATTTGAATTTCATGTAGTAATTTGTTATCCATTTATTATTGGTAATCAAAAATATGTATACGTGAAAGTATGACTTAATTATTCAACAATGAACAAACCTTACATTCTATGCAAATTAAAATTGATTTTAATCTGTATTAAAATTCAAAAAGGAAATTTCTTCATGAATTCAAGAATTATTTTCAAGAATTTCAACCCTTTAAAATCGTTTAATAAATACTTTAAAGAAGAGGTTTTAAAAAAATATCATTAATTAAATTCATAGTAATAAAACTTAAGAGAATAATTTCCGGTTAAATATATTCATTAACATTTTCACCATATTATCAAAATTATGTTTATAATGATAATCTTACGAGTCACCATATCAATCGAAATCACAAATATCTTAAGCATTAAAAACACACAGCTCTAACATCACGGATAAACTCACTCAATTTTTAATCTACATCTGATAGAGCATGTCGAAGCCTATTTCCGGGCAGGCGTAAAATTTGCATCACATATTTTCTCTTTTAATCCATGGAAATATTAAGAAAATAATGTTAAATATATCCTTTTCAGTGGTTTAAAGTTAAGATTAAAATAAAAGATTTTTTTCTTACTACTTCAATGTCTAAAAGACCTCATCAATGAAAAATTCTAGCATCTTCATCTCTAGGCTTAGGGAATGAATAAGATAAATTTTGAAAACATATAGTTGGAAAATAAAAGCTTATCTTAAGCAAAAACAAGTTTTTCTTTTATTTACCCTCCCAAAATAACTGAAATTTAGTATATTTGTATGTACTAAATTTACATTTATAATTGCACTTTTATAGCTCTCGAGTATTTTAAAACCTACTTGAGTAACTTAAATATTGGATTAAAATTTTTTACTTATTTTTAGTTTTAAAAAACCGATATCAATTTTCCCTTAATTTACAAAGCTGATTATTAATACTCAGAACTTTTGAGAATGATCCTCTGAAATTTCAAGCAACTAAAATTAAATCGAATATTAAATGTATAAATCTAATTAATTTCAAAAAATGTTTAAAATTAAACCTGGAGGAAAACAAGCTTCCATTTGTCTGGAGTGTTGAGCAATTTGTACATATTTACCCTTAGCTAAAGAGAAATAGTGCTAATAATAGCGTATGCAGAAATTCTTCAATTCAAATATTTTAACAAAATATCATAATTCGAATTTTTTTTTGAGTAAACTACTAAAGGAAGTATTTAAATAAAAATGTATGTAATGTTTTAAAGTTCAAAAGAAAAATACTCAAATTAATAAGAAAGAGTCAAATGATATAATAAATAAATATTTGAATAAACTTTGTTTAAAAAATGTATCCCTTTCATTTTTGATCATTTTATAACATATTAAATAATTTATCTATATATCCGTGCAATTCTTTGAAACTTTTTTCTTATTTTATAAAGCTGAATTATAATTAATTAAAAATGTAAATGATATTTGACTAACTGTAATATAGTTTGAGTAATTGATTAAATAAGTCACTAATTTATCCCTGGAATAAATCATCTATTAACATCAATATTGAGAACTTTATTTTAAATTCTTCAAAAAATCATATTTTGATAGTTATAAATTGTAAGTGAGAAGTTTCACCATTACTTTTTATTTTTAATTATTATGATTCTCATAATATTTGTTAATAGAAATATTATGAATGATAAACTTGAAATTTTTTATTTAAAAGAAATTAAAGGTAGAAAATATTAAAAATTAGTAAAACTAAAAACATCGTAGAAAAAGACAATTAAATTAATTAAAATTGAAATTTTTTAATTAAAATCAGTGATTGATTACTTTTCCAGATTCCGTATCGTAAAACCTCAAAATGAGTTGAATGATTGTACTCTTTCCACAGCCACTAGAACCAACCAAAGCCACTGTCTGCCCTGGTTCTACATCTAGACACATATCATCGAGTATCTAAAAAATATGTCATTATGATCAAATAAAAATTCTACTTTTAATTAGTGAAGATAATATTAAAATTTTTACAATGATAAATATTTTACTCACACGAACAGTTGGCCTCGATGGGTAACTAAAAGTTATATTTTTTAAGTTAATAACCCCAGTTAGAGATGATGGTTTCAAACCTTCTTCTGAACTACTGTCAATAATTGGTTTCTAAAAATGGATTAAATGTCAATTAATTAACAAAATAGCTAAAAAATATAAAATTAACATTTTGCTTAATTAAGAAATTCTACATGACTAAAATTAAAATTTTAGGAAAATGCTAAAAGTTTAATAATCACTTGTGAAAAACTTAGTATAAGCTTACGATATTTTAGTTAAAAATTAGAATATTCTTTAGTGAATATTAATTATAATTCCTTATATAATTTATAAATAATAGATTTATTGCTATGCTCTGATATTTCAAGAAATGCTTTTCCTGTCTGTCTTAATAACTAGAAGCATGGTTAAATAAGCATAACTCTTAGGTCGTCAGAAGTTCTTTTCTTTGGAAAAGGTCAAAATCACTTATCTCAAGAAGCCTATTTAAAAGAAACGGAATTCAATTGCAGTGTAATATTACACTTTTTAATATCAGAAGTTCTGGATTCAATTCAATTCCATCCACAGTAGAACAGCTGATTTATTTTACGATTTTTGGCTAGCATATTTGTCGCAGTGGGTGTCGAGTTTTCCGGGTTACTTCCCTAATAACACGTACATGCGATCCACTTTTTATGAAAAACCCTTCCCAAAAGGAAATAATATGCTATGGGTATTAATAATTCTTGTAAGAGAGTTAGTTCGCTAAGTTTTCTTTAAATGACATCAAAGTTCATTGAGATGAGCTCATCAAGAACTAGTGATAGGTTTGCATTTTTAAGAGAATGTAGGTTTTATTTTCGTGACTGTGGAACAAAGAGAGGAAAGTGTTGCGCTTCTTTCTATTTAGATAGGAACTTATAAGTTTTTCGGGGTTTTACCTTTGGTATAAGTGAATAAGAGCCAAAATCTATAAAAAAAAAACTCCCGGAAGTAAAAAATCGGATGGATGATAAAATGTTTTAGAAATATCTGTCTTTTGACTGCTAAGAGGTGTTAAGAAATCCTTATTATGCGTTGATGACTATTTATTTAAACTATCAAAAGATATCTAAAATATGGAATAAATGATTTTGAAGGAGATTCAGTTTTTTTTTAAAATCAATATTTTCAAAATAATAATCATATTTAAACAGACATTGAAAAAATAAATAAAAATGGTTAAAAATGTTCCTACACAATAAATTAGACTTTAGACTACTATAAAAATAACAAGTAATTGCAATGGTTTTTAATACCCTTTCGATAATGTTGTATACTTTAGCAGCTGCTCCTCTAGCTAATGCAAAAGCTTCAAAATAAGGCGCTGTTTGACCAATGAACATAGACGCTGACATAACATTGAAAAATACCTAATAAAATTAAATAATAAATTTTAGGATAGAACAGATTTTATTTTAAATTGAAAATATAATTTTTATATGTTGTGAATCAGTTATTTCTAAATAAAGGAACATGAATAAAAAATGTATATAAAAAGGATAACTCCTGAATTTGAGAATTTAACTAATAATAACGCATTACATTATTTCCCAATGGTATCGTCTTATTATCTAATAAATAAAAAGGTATGAAAACAATGCTCAAATTCTAATAATTTACTTTTAAAAAAGCTTTTACGATTACAATTTATGTAGTAAATATAAAATTTTATTTAACCCATCATATAAATAAAATTTTATTTTTGGTACATAAAAATTGTTTGGTTTAAAATTCGTAAGATGTTAGAAAAACTTGAAATATAATATATCCATAAAATGTTAAGTGAATAATAAAATTAATGGTGAATATTTACAAAGTATAAGGACCTAATCATTGTAGGAAAATACAGGAGTATTCCAGTTTCATATTTAGTACACACATTCTTTCAATCTGCATTTTTAACATATTAGAAATGCCCATTTATATCTTATTTTTAATTTTTTAATTTACTTTTATTGAATATTAAATGAATAAAGCATAGAACTTTATAAAATTACAAGAAAATTTATTAATTTCTTATTTTTTTTATATTTTTATATGTTTTTATAAAAATGAATTACATTAAATTTTAATAAATAATTTTAATAATAATTAAAAACAAAATTTATGAAAATACAAGAAGTTTATGAAAAACAAAAATAAAAAACTCATGTTGAAGACTCGAATTCCCAAAATAAGAATTATATTGGAATAAAGCAGATTTCTTATATTTATAAAAACTATTTTTCTTTTATTCTAGTATTCTAAATATCTAGAATCAGC
>JAPDSC010071936.1:15319-47913 GCA_026290005.1 Latrodectus geometricus
TATATATATTCAAGATCAAATTTTGTAGTTAAAGTAACAAATAAAAAAAACTACATAAGAGTCGTATGATTGAGGTAAATAATTTGATTAAGTATATTTAACAACAGAAAGGTTTCTACTCGGGATTTTATTAATAATTTAATTCAATAATATAAAATATAAGAGGAAGTAATTGCTCATTGTTGATACTTATATTTAATTTTGAACCTAGGTGTGAAAATAATAATGCTATTTATATATAATTTTGTGTTAGGAATAGTCTGAAATATTTTATAAGATGAATTATACTTTTAAATTTTTCAGAGAATATGATATTGTAAAACTTTTTAGTGTCCTTAATTTCAATTATCAATATGTTAAGCACTATTGGAGTAACAACAATTATCAGGGTAAATTCAAAAATAAAAAAAATATTTGGAAGAATGAAAGCGTATATTCACTTAATTAATTAGATGTGTAGTACTTATCTACTAGAATTTAAAAATCAATCGTCAAAAGTTTATAAACATCTCTGAGTAATCTGAATTCACCAAAAATTTAAATTTAAATGCATTTAGTGAAAATGTTATTTATTTTAAGATATTATAGAGTTTCCTTTGTTAAATGCATTGTACTTTAGCTGAGAAAGAAAAATGAGATTTATAATGCAATAGTTATTGCATTTAATATTAGTTTTACAATTAAACTAAGTACTCTTTGAAGCAATAAAGAACTAAATAGCTAAAACCTGTTATAATCAAATTACTTAACGATAATCAATGTTCCTCCTGTGTACTCTGGCTTTTCTTGCGTTTTGCCTTCGAGAATGAGCTTGACGCCATACCAGAAAGCTAGAGCATACCCAGCGAATATAGTGAACCAGGTAACGCTTGCTCCTATGCTGGTCATAAGGCCTCTCTTGATGCCCTTCTTCCTGGCAGGGATCAAACAGTTTTCGTATCTGAAATTAATAATACGCCATATATTTCTTTCAAGTTTTTAATGCAATTTAAATTTGCATATCTATAGATTTAAAGTAATTCAATCAGTAAATCTGAATAAACGATCTCCAAAGTAAATTTGGATTCAGAGTGCTTTCTTTTCTTTTATTTCTCGAAGTCCAGTATCGTACCTTGGCCAATTGATGTCCATTGTACCTTGTTCCAATTAGTAATTAGAGAATTACAGGTTTGGCTTTTTTGTCAGTATACCTTTTTTCCCAGAGGAATATCTTGACCAGACCTTTAGAGATAATGTGGATTTGTAACAAATGCAAGTATCTGTACTAGCAGGAGTAGAACCTACAAGCTATTTACTGAAGGTCAATTGATTGGTTTGCACTCAACAATAACTTTTTTCACACGAGGATTAGTTAGACCAGAACCTATACTTTAAAGTGAATGCAGAATCATTGAAAGCATCAAGACTCACGATAAGAATCGAACTCAAAATAGATTGAATCTAATAATAAATAGTTATCACTTTTGCAACTACATTTACCAAAGAACTAGCATATTACTTTTTTTTAGAATCACAATTATTTGAGAAAATTTCCTTGGAGTCTAATTTTATTTTAAATAAATATTTTTTTCTCTTACTTTAATCTCTTAGACGGAATTTCATGTTTAAACTAAATACTTATATATAATTATGTGGTTTTAATACATACTGGTAGCTTAAAAAGTTGCTTATAATGCAACTTTTTAACCTACCACTATATATTAATAACTTCATATTGAAAATTTAGTTATCATTTATAATTCCTCAGATTCAAATTTTTAACTCAATAAATTATTATAATTATATAAAATTATGAAAGGTTTCATACAGGTGATACAAAAATAGATTTTTAAAGTTTTTGACGTATATTCCTTATTTATAATTTTATGCCTTTCATTAATTTCTTTTGAGATTTTTTTCTCTATTTGATGACATTCTTATCAAAATCAATCCAATTTTAAAGGTAGAAGAGTGCTCTCATTGTGTAAATTCATTATCGCTAAAACAAATTCGAGATAAACAGGAAACAGAGATAAAGTTAGTAAATAAGTTCATAGCTGTTACATAAAACTGTTTACTGTTACATAAAATATTTTCAGATAATACAGCTGCGATTGTATAATAGAGTCTTTATTTATGTAATAAACAGAAAAATATCAATTGGATTTACACTTTTCTTCTCAGAAAATGTAATTTAATCAGGATCTAATTTATCATTTAATACATGGAGTAAATTAAATCAATCTATTAATTGAGTAGAACAAATTATTTGCAAGTTTCTTTTATATCAGAAAACATTTTTGAGAACAATGTAACTACATAAAGAGTTAGAAATTAATTACATAAAAACTGTATTCAATTTTTGTAAGCGCATATGTACCATGAAGAGTAAAATGAGACACAAAAATTCATAGGATAATTGAAAACATTTTTATACTTTATTTATTGTAGTAAAGTATCTAATATCTCATTATCAGATAAATCTTAAAAATGTTAGGATAAAAAAATATTCCTTATAAAGTCTAAATAAATTTACAATGTAATATATGCAGTGTTGTTTAGAAAATATTATAATTCTTAAAATTCTAATTTATATCATAAATTTCTTGATTATTGAATTAATTTTGATAAAATAGCAGTATATTGAAAAATATTTACCATCATAAATCTTGAAAAATACTTTAATTTATATTGAGTTTTTTTTATAATAAAACACTAATTTAAATTACCTTTGTATTTCTTTTCTTTCTCCCCCAAAAGAAGATACTGTGCGAATAGAAGACAAAACTTCCTCCGCCACAGCTCCTGCTGTGCCATAAGCCTGCATCTCTTCTCGCGACACTGAAGCTTGAATCTAAATCATCGTAAAATATTTTAAATTAATAAACATTATTATCAAATTAATTAATTTTTGAAAATTTTACATAATTACAAAAAGAGATTTGATTCTTATCTATACAGTTATAAGCAAAACGAATATTAAAGCTCTGAAATACAAAATATCTTCGTTAATTTTAGTTTCTGTGTAATCTTTTGCATATAATTTCGCTGAGAGTCAGAAGAAGAAGAAGAATATTAAAATACAGTAAAGCATTAGTATTAATAAGGTGCTCAAATACTGTTGTCACAATACAATAAAACTAATTTATAAATTTTTCTTCTACTAATTTTGATAACAAATAACTTTATTTGGGCTCAGCATCACCAAATGAAACAGCTGTTTTTCTCAGAGACTTAAGTTCCGCTTCCGATTCCAGCTGCTCTTTAACAATGGGAAAGATATGGCGCTTTTGCTTACTGCACGCTCGTCTGTTTGGATAGAAAGTTATAGATTTCCGTTTTTCTTGTGGCACATAAATTTTAGTCCCCTATGGAAGATTTCACTAGAAGCATCATGTGATTATTGTTCATGTCATAAACATCAGTTACAGCTATTGCTACGCTTTGTAAAACAGTTTAATATAGAGTTGAGCAAGCTCTTTCTATTGAAAAGCTCCAAGTGTGAAATTAGAAGCTATTGAATGATAAGACACGATTTTTGCCTATTTTTTTCTTTAAATATCTTTTGCGGTAATTAAAGTACTCAATGTTACCATCGTTGTAACACTTGAAAAAAAATCTTGATAAAAAATCCTTTCAAAAATAGTTTAAAGCACAATCCATGTTAAAGAATAGGCTAACAATTTTTGAGTCATTCACTTTTTGTTTTGAAATAGATTACTTTTTTTTTCTTTTTTCAAATGCATATCTGTCGAAGTTAAATACTTGAGTTTTCCTATTTTTATCCGTGAAATAATTGCATATGGGGCTATAAGAGTTCCTCCTGGCTTAAATAAGTAAATGATAAATTAATCTGTATAAAAACTGAAGTTTTTTATGCAGGTTAATTATATTTATTGAGAATTAATTAAGAAATATCTACGCATTATTTATTATTATTATTATAGAAACTCTTTTATAACTCTTAATTTTCCCAAATATTTTACATTGTAAATAAAACATTAAACAAATTAGTCGTAATCTGTGAAATTCCAACTACACATCCTTGTTAAAAGTATAAGAACCATTGTTGCAATTCATAATTCAAATTATTTACTGTAATATTTTTCTTAAGTGGTGAATAATAAAAGGTGTATCAATAAAAAATATTGATAAAAAACTTATTAGTATTATCATGAAAATAAAATATTTAAATCTGGAAAATTATGGTAGAAAATTTAAAAAAAATAATTATTAACATAAAAATGTATTATTTTTTCCAATAAAAGTATTTATGCATGCATTATTAATTGCTTATATTATTCTAAATACATAAATACTGTAAAAGTATATCTCCCATATCCTTCAATAAATACACTACTGGCCATTAAAATTTCTATACCAGGAAGAAATGCAGATAACAAAATGATATTTATTGGACAAATATATTATATTAGAAATAACAAGTAATTAAATTTTCAAAACATTTGGCTGGATAGATCCTGAGAAATCAGTACCCAGAACAACTACCTCTGGCAGTAATAACAGCAGTTATACGCCTGGGCATTGAGTCAAACAGAGATTGGATTACATTTTCAGGTGCAGATGCCCATGCAGCTTCAACACGATGCCACAGTTCATCAACCGTAGGGACTGGCGTTTGGTGAGGAACCAGTCGCTCGGCAATTATTGACCAGACGTTTTCTATTGGTGAAAGATCTGGAGAACGTACTGGCCAGGGCAACAGCCGAACATGTTTCGTATCAAGGAAGGTCCGTACAATACCAGCAACATGCGGTCGGGCATTATCCTGCTGAAACGTATGTTTCGCGGGGCTCGAATAAAGGGTAGAGCCACGGGTCGTAACACACCAGAAATGTAACGTGCACTGTTCAAAGCACCGTCAATGTGAACAAGAGGTGACCGAGACGTGTATCCAATGGCCCCCCATAACATCACGCCAGGTGATGGGCCAGTATGACGATTACGAATGCACGCTGCCAGTGTGCGTTCACCACGATGTCGCCAAACACGGATGCGACCATTATGATGCTGTACACAGACACTGGATTCATCTGAAAAAATGACGTCTCACCATTCCTGCGCCCAGGATCGTCGTTTATCACACCATTAAAGGCGTTCCTTTCTATCACGCAGCGTCAAGGGAAGCTGCAGCCATGCCTCCGAGCTGAGAGTCCATGCTGCTGAAACGTCGTCGAACTGTTCGTGCAGACACTTGTTGTCTTCCAAATGACCCCGTTTCTTGACTCACGGCTCGTGACGTGGTTGCACGATCCATTACGGCCATGCGGATAATATGCCTGTCTTCTCGGCTGCTAGTGATAGGTGGCCGTTGAGATCCCGCATGGCGTTCCGTATTACCGTCCTGAACCATATTCTACTAACAGTCATTGGATCTCGACCGACGCGAGCAGCAATACTGCGATAAGATAAACCGCAATCCTGGTACGCTACAATTCGAACTTTATCAATGTCAGAAACGTGCTGGTACTCAATTCTCCTTCTTACACGAGACATCACAACAATTTTTCACCAGGCAACAACGTTCAAATGCAATTTGTGTATGAGGAACCGGCTGAACAATTTCCTCATTTAAACACAATGTAGGTGTCGCTACTGGCGCCTGTGTTGTCTGGATGCGCTGAAAAGCTAATCATTTGCATATCACAGCACCTTCTTCCTTTCGTATAAATTTCACGTCTGTAGCATGTCGCTTTCTTGGTGTAGCAATTTTAATGGCCAGTAGTGTAGTTTGCTAATTTTATTTAGGGCATCGTCTTAAATGGGCTACAATTTATTGTTGTGCACTTATTGTTCATTTTAAATTAGAGTGAGTACGATAGATTAATGTAATGGGTGTTCAAAATAATTTTTATGTAACTAAATGACTAAAGATTTGCAACTTCGTCTCATCTAAAAATAAATTAAATATTGCTTAAAGAATTTTAATTCTGCTCTCAAGCCGTTTCTTAACACTTTATTTATTCCTAATTTAAAACTAATGAATCATATTTAAGGTATCGCTAGGTTATTTCTCTTTATATATTTTTGTTGATTCCTGTTATTTAAAATAAAAGGAATTTCTTTAACTGATAAGTTTTCATAGGGTTTCATCTTATTGAAACTTTTACTTTAATGGGAAAATTTAGGAAACCTTAAGAGTTAGTTTCATTGGTATTTTGCTTTCTCAGAAATGCTGTTCTTTCTTCATTATTTTGCTATTGAAGTAGAGCCTTGAAATTACTAGCTCTCTTTAAATTTAAATTTTAAAAATACTTAAAACATGGAAAAAAATAAATTGTTGGAAATTGCATATGGATGTATATGTGAGTAGGTTATGGAAACATAATTTTATAAAGATTTTTCCTAAATGTTTCATACCTACCTTTGCCATAATAGCCATAGCAATAGCCGTTAGAGGAGTTATAGAAAGAATGACTAATCCTAATTTCCATCCATAATACAATCCCACACCAACACATAGAAATGTTGAAGACATAAAGCTTATACAAATGCCAACTTTTTCTCCTATTCCATCTTGAATTCTTGTTAAGTCCCTGGTAAAGTAACAAATATACAAAGTAAGAAAATTAAAATTTGTAAATGCATTATAATTATTCTTTTTTGTAGTACTCATCGCGCTTACACCAATAATTTTCATTTAATTATCTATCATTCAAACAGCCCGTTTTTAAGAACTAATTCTTATATTAATGATTTTAGATTATATAAATACATTGATGTTAAAAAATGTTATAGCTTTTATTTTAAACCATCAATTTTTTCGGAAAAAGTTTAATTTGAATATTCTTTGCTTAATGTTACTTTATTTTACATGAAAATTATCAATAGCCTACTTTCTTAAAATAAAATCCAAGAGAATTGATTACAGCATTTAACTGACCTACATTAAATAATAATCAATGAAACTAGTTAATGGTTGATAAATACATATCTTATTTTGAGATCCATATGAGTTGAAATTTAGATAAAAAAAAAAAAAGATAAAACACATTAATAGTTTATCTATTTTATACTTTTTATGAATGATGCTATATTCCAGTCTTGCTTATATCAGTTAAACTAGAAAAACTGGTTTTGGGAACAAATTATAAAATACATTTGCAAATAGATATAACCAAGAACTCACTTTAAAGTGGGAATCTTCCTAGATAATCCTAATGTAAACATGATTATCTCCGTTTTTTTTAATTATACCATATCACGGAAAGAATTTGTAAGAAAATAAGAATTTATTTTTAAGCAGTGAAATAGGCCGAATGTACATTCATAATAACATAAAAATATATTGGAAAAAGTGTTCATTAGTCATTACTTGAAGAGCTATAAGTTTTTTGCAGGAGCTTTTATACTTTTCCAAAGTTTTCTTTGTATTGAAGTAAATATGTTTTTATTTTGCTGTAAGTAGCTCCATAACATTACAGCTCTATCTGCCAGCATTAGTTAGTTTTACAGATAAATGTGCGGTGTCTTATTGAATTACCTACTTAATACTTGGCATTATTAAGAAATTTTGATGGAATAGTCTGGAAAATTTGCATTTAGAACATATACATGAAAAACTTAAATTATTGTTATCTGAAAATTCTGTTTGAAATGTTGCAACGCTTTCATTGCTGCCAGATTCTTTTGAGTCTTCACTGCTACCACGACATGAAAGTCATGGATAAACTTTAAAATATTGTATGCTCTAGTTCAGGGGCTTCTTTATGAGGATTAGATTTCAAGGATGTCTGCAGTTAAGTTCCATAAAATGCGACCACGGAGAGAATCTTGTTGTTACCTAAGTCTGTTCCTTAGAGGCTAACAGAGCATCAGTTAGTGAAATAACTTTCTGGTCTTCGTTGTTACTATTTTAAATAGTTTTTTGTAACATACTATATTAACTAGTTTCTTTATAGTTTAAATGCAATTTTACAAATATGTGTCCAAGTGTGTAAATGCAAATGTATGAGTTCTTTTGTATTTACATATATAGACACATATTTTTTATGTGTGCTTATATGTAAGTATATATATAAATGGACATAAACATATTTACTATGAGCATTCCCTTTCCAGATAACCAATAAAGATATCTATTTTTCATTTTATATCATTAGTATAAAACGTTTTATAAATGTTATAGTTGTCAAATTAATGAAAATTATTCGTTATAAAATTTCTTAATTTAGCATAAAAAGAAACATAGTAAACAATGTCTACTGAAAATACAGGTTAGGTTTGATTCTGTAAAATTAATTAATTATATAGAAATTTCATATCTTGAGAAATACATTAAATCTATTTACCCAGTTATACGACTGGCAAAATCTCCAGTTTCGTGAGTATCATACCATCCAATATCTTGTTTAAGTACAGATTTCATAAACATACATCGAATTTTAAAAGCTTGATTAGCAGCAGCTATGCTGAAGAAACAAACAAAGATGTAGTTGCAAAATAACATGGCACCTCCAAACGCAGCATTCCAAATGCATAATCGTGTTGTTTCATCTAGAAATTCTTCAGTAGTTCTAAAAAGGTAACAGCTTAATGAAGTTTCAAACAAAAATTTTTAACAAAAGTAAAACTTATGCAGAATAATTTAAATTTTTAATAGTATTGAGGAAGATAAATAGTTGAATTTATATGATACAATTTCAAAGCAATACCTTAAAAAGCAATTTAATATATTATTTGTTATTAATATTTTTTGGATTTATAAAATGAATTTATAAATATAATTTATCGAGTCATTATACTTACTGCTACATAAGTTGCGAATGCTTTCTTACAAATTCTAATGTATTTTAATTCTAATGCAATTCTAACTAGAAAATATATTTTAAATAAAAATTATAAGAATAATGTATTAATGCATTTATTCCTTTATCATAAACCCCTTTCATTGATTAATTTATTTTTCAAATTTTATGCTGTTAGACGCATTGTTTTTGCAAACAGTGGATGAATGTTTAAAATTTTTGATTGTAGTCTTTAATGTTTTCAAGTTTTCCGATAAAAAAAAAAAGCTGAAAATTAATTTTAAGATATCCTAATTTAAATAACTTAATAGTACTTTCTTTTATAATATGTGGGTAAAACTTTATTTAAGAAGCAATTGTTTTCAGCAAAATATTGTATTATTCAAGTCTATATAAATATGAGAAATCACAATTTTATCGGTATATCAACTTTCTTAATATCTCCTTGCTGAAAAATCTTGCACACAAACACTAATATTAGGATAATTTTATGCAATATTTTTATATAAGTTAATGCGTTGATTTATAATCTATTGTTTCAATAAAAACTATAAAGTGTGTTTAGAAAAGAAAAATTTTGAATTTTGTTTTTCCAAAAAACATTTTACTGCTAGATTCAGTAACTTGGGTCTTATAAATTCTTGAAATTGATACTGACAGCAATAAAATATTTTAAGTAATCAAAATTCAAAATATTAAATGTTAGCTTCACATCAGAAGGTTCAGAAATTTAACAATAAAATTCAAAATAAATATGTTGTATTTCTAACAATATGGAAACTATCACATTTCAAGTTTTTGCAAGAAAGCTTACATTGCTTCATTGTTACACAAGTTTTTTTTATTAATTTCTATTTACCTTTTTTTTTCTGTCACTCTTTCTTTAAATACTTTGAAATGGAAATTAAAACTTTAGATGTTTGATATTTTACCATATACTTAAAAATATAATATTGCTTAATATATTAATAACAAAAATACAACATTCTATAAATTTGTAAATATAGCGTTACATTGATACAATTTTCACTTACATACGATATAACTGATATAATCTAACACTTACATTGTTTCATTCGTTAAATTGTACTTTGATGCCTGGTACAAAATAAGTTTGTCGATGACTTGACCAAAGATGATCATAACGGCTGGCATTGATGCCCCAGAAGCAATGGCGATGATTGTAGCAACAATGATCAATATTTTATCACATGCACTTGAATATCTAAACTGGAAAAATTATTCAAAGAAATGTATACAACAATATAAATTTCATTGTTAAAGTATTCATAACGTAAATGTTTAATATAGTTTTTATAAATATATTACATATTACAAAATAATCTAACTCTGCTCAATTATTTTGTTATGTACCGTATTTTTTGCTGTATAAGACGCCCTTTTTCTCCCCAAAATCGGGGGGGGGGAAAGTACCTGCGTCTTATACGGCAAATACAAAAGCCCACCATGGCAAGGAATACGAATCAAAGATTGTCTTTTCATAAGTTTGTTATTGATGCGAGGAAGAAGAATAACTTTGAAATGAGCTAGATTGGGAACATGGATGAAGTCCCGCTAACGTTTGATGTGCCATCTAACAGAACCGTAGGTAACAAAGGAGCCAAAAGCATAACCGTAAAAACCTCAGGGCATGAGAAAACCACTACTCGGTTGTGCTGTCTTACTGTGCAGATGGTACCAAACTGCCGCAAATGTTGATCTTTAAAAGAAAAACATTCCCAAAAAAAACAATTCCACGGGGAGTCATCGTGCACGTTATCCAGTTGATAAAAACTATTTTACTACAGAATTTGGTTCATAATTTTTTTTTCTAGATTTGCCTCCTTTAAAATTGGGTGCGTCTTATATGTCGGTGCGTCTTATACGGCGAAAAATACGGTATATATTTTTATGCGTTAAACTCTGTAGAATTTCATATTTCCACGTTTAAACTGAAACTAATCTCAAATGATTGTTTAAAAGTTCTTTGAGTTTTAAGATATTTTGATATATTGTATAGAATAAAATAATTATGTTCTGCTTCTGCTTTCAATGTTTTAATTTACTTTTTATTTTTTCAAATCATATATAAAGCAAAAATATATATACGAAATATTAAAATATTTCGTATAATATACACAAATTTATGTGTTAAACTATAGAACTCTTTTCACTGTTAAAGCAAAACAGTCAGGAATGTTTTTTTTTAATTCTTTGAAAATGTTTTCATTTCGGCATGCTTTGTAGAAAAATATTTGGTATAGCTTTATTTTTGAAAGAAAAAACATTCCACAAAAAGATGTTGAGCAAAAACTATGTCTTTCACCACCTGGTGAAATCTAAACTATGTAAGCATGTGATATATATGTCAACTATAGATTTATTTAGCCAGATGTAAAATGTTTAACACAAAACACAGTACAAGAAGCGTGTGTGTTCAGCTAGTTCATACATATCAAACAATGATTACTAAATGAAATACGAATCTTGTTTTCATACTACTACAATGGTTTTAATTTCTGTTTATATACTTAATAAAATATGTTTCTTTAATATATAATATATTTCATAAAAATTAAAACGTATCACTAATAAAATTTTGTTTATAAAACATCATACAATTGAAATAAAAAAATTAATTTTATTTATTATTTTTCTTAGCTTGATAATAACTAATTTAACATTATAACAATAGGATTTGTGATATAATTACAATGCATAAATATATTTAAATTTATTTTAAACAACATTTAATTAAATTTATTTTGAACAGTTTAATTCAAGAAATTAACAATGTATTTTTATTTTATTCACACAAATGTTTTAATCTCTCTTCAATAAATAAGAACTTAATTCATAAATATATATTGAGTGAAAAGATAACACTTACGGTACAACGTGTGTAGTTATTATCAATATTTTATCAAACAATTACATTTTTGCGGTTGAAATAATGTTTGTTTATAAGATCGCAAAGTAATCTTCGAAGGTTAAATCATTTGAACCATGTGTCTAATATAAAATGACCTAATTTTATCAATCAGGCATGTTTCCATTAAGTGAATGCTTACATTTCTTGAATATACTTTCACACATTTTTAATGCACTTTTTTATTTTTTAAATGGATTTGCGGATGAAAGAAAGAAAAATCATGTATTGATAAATCATTATGTAAAAAAAAAGGTAATTTACTTAAACTGATGTAAATATTAAAAGAAAGCAATATATTGATTTCCTATTTTTACTTATATTAAAATTATATTGGAGTTCATTTAAATATAACATTCTAAAGTGCTGATAGAAATCAACTTAAAAAATCATTAAACCTATCTCTAAATTTATGAGTTTTTTAAAAATCTTTTGAAGAATGCTTAAAATTATAAATCAACAAATACTACAGCTCAAGGCAACTTCGCGTATCAACATTTTTCAGATCTTAAAGCCACTTTCTTAACAATTATAGCATAAATGATAAATTACATTAAAATGTCAACCTTTCACAATTTATATAAAATGGAGGTAACTTTATAAATATTGATTTTTATATTATTCCATTGGATAATATAATATTATCGATAATTTTTTTAATCTATAGTATACATTATCGAATTGATTTTTGCCGTTAATATGTCTTATGCATAAAATATCAATTCGAATCGCTCGATTGTTATTTAATTGGATATGCCATTAATGTTTTTTAAAGTCTCGAAAAGTTAAATTTCTTGTATAACACATAAAACAAGAAAATTGTAGAAAGATACTGATAGAAACATTTTATGTGTATAACGTGAAAATGTATATGTGAGTCATGAGGACTAACAAAGAAAGATTTTTTATTTACTAAACAAAGAGAGATAGATATTGAATTTTTGCTTTTAGCATGCACGTTTACCAGGTTGAATGTTGACAGCTTCTTCCCCATAAAACGTGACGGAGACCTAGTATCCTTGAAAAGTAACCACAGATGATAAAATAGAGATGATCATCTAAACGAATTACAAGTCTTCTGTTTTTAAGCATTATATTAATGATATCTTATTTCGTATCTTCAGAAATAAAGGAAACAAATTATAAATAACACAGGATTAATGAGCTATAAAACCATCTTTTGCTGATCGTAGCTTCCAGTAGAGAACGTGTGCTCGAGAAAAAATAATTGCGAATTGAAAAAATATATATTTACTATTTTTAATGACATTAAATTTATAGCTGTATCCAAAATATTGCTTGGCACTAAGAAATGAGATCACGTGTTTAAGGTCAGATAAAAAATAAATTCAATTATGTGTGTAAGGGTTGAAAATTCTCTTTAGTTTTTAATGTTGAATTCGGACTTCTTTTCATTCATTTTGTAATGCATTTCCACCTATTGGCATATACAGAAAAACGTAGATACATTCGCTTGGGAAATCAAATTTTTCTAAAATGGAAAAACCAATAAATATCTTTTATTTCTTAAGATAATGTGAGAAGATAGAAAGAAATGGGATTTGATGTTGTAAACACATCAATTCGGTAACTTCCTATTGCCTCCGATATCGCATAGAGGAAGGACAATTTTAAAAGGAGAAAAAAACTACTTCAAGACGGTAATGCTCTTGAACGGTGTGTTAATTCGTTAAAATAAATTACATCGTAAATTAAATAAGTTGCAATAAATTTAATATCATGTTAATTATTGTTTAAAATTACAAATGCTGTAATAAAAACTTGAAATAAACTATAGTTTAACTTAAAAATCAACACAAAAAATCAATTTCACAATATAAATTTTATTCCGTCCCGTGTAGCTATTCTCAATTCAATTCCTGGCAAAAATTAGGTTGAGAAACAAACTAAAGATTTTATTTACAGGTAGACATGGGTTGTTTAATTAGTAGAATTTTAATTATCTTTGCAGAAAATACACTTAGTAGGTAGAATAATGATTATTTATCTAATTGAAAAAACTATATGCTCATATTCTTATGCCAAATTTTTTTTTTAAAAAATTGGAATCTTTTAAGGACTTTTATGCTCCAATATATTTAGTTACTTTCAATAATAGTTTTTTAATAATGTACAATATGTAACTCTTTATAGTTAGGTGTACCCAAAGCACCACACGTGTACATTCTTTGTATTGTAATTCGTGAGATATTTTGTGATTTCCATTGATTATAAAAACATTTTTATGGCATTTTTCTAGTTTTGATCTAAATCTCATACTTTTAAAATTTGTTGTACTTTCACTGAAATACCTTATATATTTACATTAACATAACTTTTTTAAGAAACCAAATTATAAGTGCTCCAACAAAGAATTCAACAATAAATTGAATTCGTACTTACTAATGCAAAGAATGACACCGGCGGTACTTCATCTTTTTCTTTTTCTTCATTTTCTTTGCTGTAAGATAAAAGAAAGGAAATTTTGATTTTAACTAAAAAGATATTTTTACTTTGAACAAAAATATCTTTCAATCATTATAATTTTGAAAAATATTTCTTATTATATCAAATGAACTAGTTTTTTTTATTTTGCGATTTATAATTAACAAAAATATTAAACAGAAAACACCAAAATTGACTCAAAAACTTTATTTTACTTTTAGATATAAACTCTAAATATATCCAGGTACAGTTTTTTTTTATATATTTTAATTAAAAATTGATTACTTATTTTAAGTGAAATAAAAGTTTTAAAAGAAATATTGATTGCAATTGAAATTATTCCCCTAAACGTGGGATTTAGGCGTAAAAAATATTTTACATGTCTTAAAATATTTTACACATCTGGATTTTTATAAGAACATAGAATCTTGATCTTCATTCATTCTATTTTAGAGTGGTTTTTGAAGTCTAATTAACTTTTTTCTCATGTTCAAAACTTTGTCTAATATGAAAATTTATACAATTTTATTATATATTCATTCATATGATATTATCATTATCAAATAGCAATTTTACAATTTTTATTATATATAATAAAAAATAAATAAAATCTAATTATATAAAAATTAAATTAAACAAATATAATTAAATAAAATAAAATATATTAATTAAATAAAAAAAACTAATTTTTAAATAGTTTTAAGCGTTCTTTTTCTTCTGTAAATTAAGGAACAATAACCAAAATAATAATTCAAGATAATCGTTTACTATGGCAGTCTTTAATGGATCTTTATTGAATGATTATGATTAACTATAACTGATTTGACATAAAAGAATATGCCTTTGAAATGGATCAGCTAAATATTTAAATGCGTGCAAAAGATAGCTAAGTATAGCAATATAATCACACAATGTTATATTACCAACTCTCTCCTCCCCCCCTCTCTGTAATTTATGATTGATAGAAGAATTCACTTTATTTCAGATAATAAAAGACCCATGAAAATAATAGAAAATCAGAAATATCTCTTGAAAATACCAAAAGAACATGGAATTCATGTACATCCAATGTTTGTTCTATGCGTTGAATAAATTTTTTAAGACATTATAATATGAATTCTTGTGTTTAGATGAGATTCATACTGATTGTTATTATATGTATATAGTTGGTTAGTATCCACTATGATAACATTTCCCACAAAAAGACTATTTGGAACATGATCTCCAATTTAAATAATATTTTTTGGTAATACATATAGACGTTCAAAGAGTAGTCAAACACATGAACTTATAAATAGAAAACCTGGTTTGCATCTCACTCAATGGTCTATTTTGCATTTTTATTTTGCACATAAGGGCTAATCAGACTGAGACCTTCAGTTTATAAAGAGAATTCCGAGCCACATTAAATTCTCTAGCCCGAGGTTGGATTCGAACAAAAGAGCTGTAGAAATGAAGGTTTGAGCTCTAACCCTTCAGCTCTACAGGAGTTTTATATGGGGGTTAACTGTATAAGGACCTAGACAAGATAATAATTGAAATATTTATTTGTACCCGATTTATCTATATTTTTGATGACTGACAACAAAATTTTGTAAAAATGAAGACAATTTTAAATACGATAAGAATTTGTAATTTTGTATTTAGCAGAATAGAATTTTAATGATGTTTCGGAATATGTACGGAATTATTCAATATGAAATATTGAATCCTAATTCCTACCGGGAGAAATTAAAGTATATTTTATTCTAAGGTAAATTTACTAAGGTGACATCTGAATTGGCATCCTTCTTCTCAAAGTTCATCGTCATGGAAGCAGTAATATTACAGTAATTTCTGGGAGAAACGAGCTTTGTGTTTACAGTTTCAAAATGGAAATTTTCAATGAAGTTTTTCCCCAGATCCAGTTTACTCGTAATTAAATAGGAAGAATATTCAAGTAACTTATATAATGGATAGAAAATGTGAAGTTAAGTTAAGAAAATCTTCAATAAGATAAGGCTTCAGGTATGCTCAAATTGTATCCAAAATTAGAGATTACTAAGGAAAATGATGAATCTGGCAATCTGATAGTGTTGACCTATTTAGAGTGCAATTTACATCGATATTTTAAACCATTTAAACTATGATAATAAAGAATAAAATTTTGATGGAATTTTGAATATGCTGTTGCAACTATTTTCTTAATAAAAATAAGTGTTTTCCTTTTATTTAATACGTATTTTTATAGAACAATATGAATACTATACAATCCGACTTTCTTTTAGTAAATATCAGTATATTCGTGAAACTAATTACTTTCAACACTCCACGTCAATAATTTTTAAATTCATATTTCCATTTTTTACCTTTTTTGTGGCTAATATCATATTTCATGCCATGGATCACGAATTTTTAACGAGACCATCAATAATTCCGATATTCTATAGGTATTTATCTTAGAACAACTTCTATAAAAATATGGCATCTATATAAAAATTCGAAGTATTTTCAGAAATTTTCTTCAAATTGTGGCATTATGTTGATATTTATTTCTATCAGAATTAAAGTAGGCAATCCTAAGTCCCTTTTAATCTACAATATCTTAGCGATTTTCTGGAATAAATCAAAATAAGCATGTGTGGCATTGATAAACATTCTGTCAACAGAACAGCTGGTATACTTTTCTGCAATTTTCGCATCATACCATCTAATAGAATTCACTGTTACAAATTATGGGGATTTCTCGCAGCTCGATATCTTTGAATTAATCAAAATGAAACTCAATACCACTTTTAACACATCTCTTAAATCATCAAAAGATAAACTGAATTACTATCAATACTTATATCCTGTATTAAGGATTCAAATACAGATTTAAAAAATCAAAAATATTAATTTAAGGCAAAATTCTAGTTGAGTTTGCAAGGTATAATTATATTAGCTATATTATGCCATCTCCATTCTATCAAAGATTCAAGTTCTAAACATCTGACTACAAAAACTACATTCTAGCGACTAAATAAAATTTATCAATTTCCCACGTAATCATTTATATGTAAAAAAAATTAGTAACCACACACACAAATGATGCTTAAGAGCAGGTACTTACGAAAGAAAAAGGAATCTTATGCAAATCCAAAGTAAAAAAATACATTCTTTATTTGAATATTTTTACATTATTACAAGAAATAAAATATTTTTGAAAAGTACTTTCTATTCTTTTTAGTGTTTTGTGCTACGATAATAATGTTTTTAACTTATCATATTTTAGAATAAATGCATATGCGTTTTTTTACAGTCATAAATAAGAGGATAATAATATAAAAGGAGAGTAAGAATTTAATATATAGAATGACTAATTTTTGAGCTGTTGTTTCATTATGGTTGTTATATGAATAAAACTAAAATTGTTTCTTCTTTTATAAATTTCAACTAATTGTTCAAACTTAATTAAATAATTTTTGACTAAATTTTACTTTTAATATTAAGCATGAAAATTTCAAGAAATCAGTTTATATTTAATCATGCAAAAAAAACAGTTTGGTATAAATACGCGAGGAGAATTGAAATGTGACATAACTTACTGTTAAAGTAATTTATGTTAAAATAAATTGCTCATTATTTGCGAATAAGTTAATTCTTATAAATTGCTCATTAATTTTTTTTTTTACTTCACTCTGTTTCAAAGGAATGGTGAGTATTTCAAAACATTGAGAAATGTTTGAAAATTTTTATTATCTCTATTTATTTAATATTGACCTTCAAGAACACAAAACATTCTTGATTAAGACAAATCCTTGATAAAGGTAAACTGTGTAGTCTTCATGAACTGATAATGGTATCATGCAACAAAAAAGTAGATTACGCGTACCTGGTTTCATATTATGAATGACATGCACTTTAAAAATTAAGCTTCATAAAAGTTTAGTAAACATGAAATACAATAGAGAAACAAAATTTTTCATTTGTATAATTTATCTACTAGAACAAAGAATTAAAAAAATATTCTTGAAATATTTAATTAGATTCTATATTTCTATAAAACAAGAAAAGTAAATTACATTATTTAGTACAATTGATGGTTAACTATGTATAGGTTTAAGTTCTTTTTTGAAGTTAAGCTACTTTTTTAATTGGTTAACGACTGGTTAAAAAATACCTTGTTTTGGTTTTAGGTTAGATATACTGCAATACAAAAATTTGAGGTTTTGCAAAATGCAACAAATTCATGCTTATATGAATGAGATGTGTGTGTGTATGTGAAAACAGTTTCAACATTCATACTTAACAGTTATAAATTTTACAATTTCAGATATTTATTCGGTATATTTTCCGTAAAATGTCATTTAGATCAGCACATTTTTATTGCCTTGATTTTTTAAAGAAAATCACATTTTTATTAAATTTTGTATTAAAAAATTTAAAATAATTTAATAAATCTAAGTTCATTATACGGTTATTAGCAAAATGCTTGTTTTGAAAAAAATCTGAATAATTTTTTATGCATTTCAGCTATAATTTACAAAAAAATTTAGATACTTACTAAGAGCTATTGAAATATTTATTATAAATCTGAGTTTCAAATTCTAATGTATTATTTTGAAAATTTGATGATTAAGATAAACAATATTATGACTATTTTGAACAATGTAGCACATTTATTTTAAATACTTTAAAGTTAAGTTAACTGAATATTTGTGATTCAAATAATAAGTAAAAAAATACCTTATTGACTTCGAGAATTTTAAAATAAATTATGGAAAAAAAAAACACAGAATTAAAAGCATTTGTTTCTTACTATAGTGAGATAATATTGAAAATTACTTGAAAGTATTATTCGATCTTAAATATTTAAATAATAAAATTCGCAATAAAAATATCTGAAAACGGTTCTCTATTTAAGTGAAAAAAATTCAATATATATATATTCATCATATATTTCTCATAAAAGCTCTAAAAGATTTCTGATAACTAATCAAATTTTTGTATATTCATGAAATAAATAAATATTCAATACATGATTTAGGAATTAAGAAATAATTTCAAATAACTTAATTTTTTATTAAAAGTTTTACAGTCTTAATGTATAAAGACATATTCTAATTTATTATATTGTAGACTGAAAATAAAATCAATAAAACAACATTTATTTCCAAAAAAAAGAAATATAATCTTTATTGTACTCACTTATTATTGGCAGAGACCATTTTTATAATTGATTGCAAATCGATGTTATTTGTAACGCTTAGGAAAGTTTTACTCTCACTGATGGATGCCGCTTTCACATCAAAGAACTTAAGAATTCATTAAGAGAAAAAAAGCATCTGCTCAGTCTCAATTTTTGATGGATAAAGTTGTCGCGAATCATTGATTTAATTTCAATACAGAATTACACTTCCGCAATTATTTTATTTAATGCTAAACTTGCATTTGAATTCAGATATAAAAAAAACTATATCTAAAATAAAAACAGAAGTTTTTCTTAATTCGTGTTGAGTTATTGAGACTGTATAAATAATGTAAAAACTACAATTTTTTTTTATCTTTTGAATAGAATCAAACGTTTTGAAAAGAAAATTTATTTAGCAACCAAAGATTGCTGTACATTCTTAACTAAAGTTTATACATCAATATAATTTTATTGATGAAATTTATCAAATAGATTCAATTAATTTTTCCCAATTTCAATTGCTATACAAAAATTGCCATCCTTACGATCTTATGGCTAAACTTTTGATTTTTGAGATTTTGGGTTTGGGCTCAAATCTAGATTGAAAGCGACATTGCTTTATTTTTGAAAAATTGCTTCGTATGTTTTTCTATAGATTCATTTGGAAAAGTCATAATAGACTCTTGGAGATTAGTGCTATTTTAGTACAGAAAATAAAATAAGTTTTTAATCACCAAAATGTTTGCTACTTACTACTATTGTTAAAAGCTATATTATATAAATAAATTGTCACAGTTACAATACAGAATATATCTTTGAAAGAAGCTGATATTGAAGACGACAAATTGGCAAAATAGACATAATTGAACACGAGATAAAAGTAGAAAATGAGATCAAAGACACTGATTTTACTCGAAAGGGCTATCTGAAGGTCATCGTGAAGACCATATCAACTTTTGATCTTTTTCTTTAATATGCTCAAAACTACAATAAATATTGTTCTTGAATTTAAAAAGAATCATTGAATTAAATTAAAATATTCAAATTGGATTAAGATGCCGATTCCATTATTTTAATTTAGATCAAGAATACTAAGTAATATCCGTTTTTCAAAAAGGGATACAATCTCCAAATATACCTAACGTTCTACCTTAGATTTCAAAAAGTATTCAGATTCATAATTTTAATAATGTAAAAAGTAGAAATATAAATGAAATCGTTCAGAATTAATTTTCTTTTTACCATCCTTTATAACGTGATGTTAATTCTGGTAGGAATGGGCTTTACATTTTCAAAAACAAAGACCAATAAATTTTACATATTTATTATGACATGAATAATAAACAGGGTATTAAAAGGTATCCCATACCTTAAAGTAGCATTTATTTGCCGAACAATAGTATTTTTTTGCTTTATTGAAAAACAAATTTATTGAATTGTACAAGATTGGATTTAAAATATTGAGAATTACAACTATATTTTTATATATCAATACCAGAACTGTCTTGAAGTTTAACAATTTACTTGGTAAAAGATCAATAAGATTAGTGAATATCATTTTAAATGCAAGTTAAATGCTTCAATTTATAATTTGCTAGATATATTATTTGAGCAGACTTAAAAATATCTAAAAAATAAAATAAAACGGAGCAATCACCTTAAATAAATCTAAATTTTGAATTGATAATTCTTCCAAATTAAATAAAATTGCCTGTAATATATAAAATATCATTTATAAAAGTTTCGTGTACAAACATTGTAGAGGAAACAATCATATTTTAGAAGCTTGTCATAATGAAATGAGAGTTATTAATATCGCACTTGATCGGTATAATTTAGTTTACTGTGAATGATTCTAAAGGGGGAGGCTTAATTATCACTGGATAATCTGTCATTCAATTTCTTCAAATTTTATATACAGTGTCTTATTTCTTTGATATTAAATCCACTCTATGATCAAATCTATTTATAAAATATGTCATTCAAACATAGTAAGTCTACAAACAGAATTGATGATATTATTTGATATGATTCTTGAAAAATAAGCAGTTATATATACGGTAAAAAAATATTATTGAAGAAATATATACTTGTTATCTTACCACTGTACTTACATTTAGTAGAAAACAAATAAATGCTGCTGAAAATAATTGGTACTTATTTTTTATACATGAAGAATTTTATCTGTTTATCACAGAGCTCTCAGCTAAAATTTGATACGTTTTCAATAATGTAATTTCAGTATTACGTAAAAAAAGAAACAGACATCTGATTAAGAAATCTTATAAGTACCAAAATATTTCAATGCTTAATTACATCGAGATATTTTGGTTAAAAAAGAGTAAAATATATTTGTTTAAATATACTGTGGTATGTTAAATATTCAACATTAATTCAGGTTTCAGTCAAATAGTTGGTAATAAGTTATAATAAAAACTTAACCAGTAAATAAATTTCAGTATAAAACATTTGCAGGGATATCGCTTTTACATGAAACTATTATTAGAACTTTTAACTGAATGCAAATTTCCCTCCAATAGGTATACTGAAAGCATTTTATTGATGATTTATAAAATCCTGACACGATGACTATAAAATTGGTATCGCGTGAGTGTTTCAATATCTGTATTGATATTATTAGAACTAGAACAAGGGACATTATAAAAAGCATATTTCATCATGATATATACATATATGCACACAATGAACTAAATTTTTAAATCGAAGTATCAGTTTCTATAACAACAATACCACAAATTTTACGCGACACTATAAAATATAATGAATAATAAAATATAATAGTTTGTAATACTTATTTATATATAAAAATTTATAAAATAAAGATAATAATGCTACGTAATTTAAAAAATTTAATATGAATTAATTTTTTTACTTAGAATTTCATGTTTAATTAAGTATTAAGTATTTAATTAATTAAGTATTAATTAATTAAGTATTTAATTAAGTCAATATCTGTATTGATATTATTAGAACTAGAACAAGGGACATTATAAAAAGTATATTTCATCATGATATATACATATATGCACACAACGAACTAAATTTTTAAATCAAAGTATCAGTTTCTATAACAACAATACCACAAATTTTAAGCGCACACTGTAAAATATAATGAATAATATAATAAAATAGTTTGTAATACTTATTTATATATAAAAATTTATAAAATAATGATTATAGTGCTACGTAATTTAAAAATTTTAATATGAATTTATTTTTTTACTTAGAATTTCATGTTTAATTAAGTATTTATTAAATGTAAAAAGAAATTTATAATAGGAAATTCGGATTTGGATGTATTCTACAATATTTTGAGAAAAAATTGTAATTACTCATATCCTTATTTCTTTTTGGGTGAAATTAAATAAGTTATAGAAATTTTGATAATTTTTTTTTACTTTTTTAATTTAGAAGCATTAAAAAATATAATTATTTTAAATATATACTAATCGAAAAAAATATTTGATAATTCTTGTATTATCTTAAAAGAAAACATTTTTAAAAGTAATCAATAAATTAAAGAACTTACAATAGATAAACAAAGTTAGTACAGATATTTCATACTTTTAAATGAAATTAGTTAATATATTTTCAGCTTACTTAGTTAATTTTTCCGTTATCATGAAAAAATCAAATCCAATATCAATTATAAATGAAATATTGTCTGATATAAAGGAATTGATATTCTGTATTATAAATCTTTCACGCACTTAGAAATTCAATTAAAACAGATTGATTCCTTTATTTTAGTTAATTTTTCCCCAAGATAATATTTGTCAAAAATCTTTGTTAATAATGTTTTAAATGAATTTGTTTTAGGTAATCTTTAAATTGAGCTCTATTATAAGCATTTTTGAGTTTATATAGGAAGTACATAGTTTTGAGATGAATATACTTAAAAAATTCTTCCAAAGAATCATTTATTTTATCCCTTTACAATTCTTTCTCGTACAAAAAGTTTATAAGTAAAAGATCGATCTATTTTGTACAAATGGTTGATTAAAAACATTTAATAATTTAAAAATTAAGCATTTTTTCATTAAAAATGCATTATTAAAGTTTCAAAAAAACATTATAATGCAATGTAATAAATTAACAATTCATAATTTACATCCATTAAAATGCATAATTTAATATAAAGCAAAAATCATATTGATGCAAAAAATTATCAGCTTAAAAAATTTTTTAAGTTCATTAAATTACATAAATGACATCGAAAAATAAATACATTGAATATCTGATAATCCCTTTGTATTTATTTTTAAAATTATTTAAATTGTAATATCAAAGTTAGTTTTTAATAATTCTTTAAAATTTTATCAAATATGTATTATAGATTTATAATATATTGATATAATTATTTTTAATTTGTTACAATATTTTCAATGATCATTAAAATATTTTAGTACAAGTACTTTCTTGAAAATATGTACTTTTTATTTTATTTTATGTATAAACACAGTATATATATAAATATATTATTCATAAGAAAAATATTTAAATGAAGAAAAATATAATTATGTTCCATCAAATGCATTAATGCATTTGCATTTATTTAATGAAGTATGAATTTTACCTCTATAATTAACTTAAACGTAACAATAAACTTTTAAATGATTTTTTACCAAATATTGTTAAATCTATCTGATATTTTTATAAGTATTTTTAAATATAAGATATAAATACTGGAATAATTATACACATACATTTAAAATTATATAAATATCATATGGACGCCTAAAAAAACAACAATGATTTAAACTGTAAGTAACTCCAGTTAGTGTCAATTATATGAAAAGTTTAATTATGTTAACAATTAAATAAATAAATATTTATAAATGCAACTAGAAAAATTGTTTGATCATTAATTTAATATAATATTAGTTTAATAAAATAATTAATTTTATTTTCGGACTTTTTAAAATCATAATTTTGAGTAGAATTTATAAATGGAAACAGACCTGATGTTTTCCGTATTTCTATCCTCTACTTCTGGAATACCTTCTGTATCTTCAAATCCTTTATTAATGTATCTTTCTTGAAATATTTTCCCTTGCTGAAATTTTTTTTCAACAGCGCTTCCGTTGGAAACGGATTGGGGTACGTCACCATTTACGGACATTTTTTAGATGATCCAAATTATTCTGAAAACCTGGAACTTTTTTATCCTACTTTAAATAACTTGACGTTATCTTTACTTTTTATTTCTTCAAGTTGGCATGATCAAAGATATAATTTATTATAATTTGCACCTTCTTTTGCAACTTTAAAGTGTTAAAAAATGTTGTGTAACTGTGCGATTAATTATGTGAATAGTGAGTTTTGCCTCTTGATTGTCTACACAATCTCTGCATTGTCAGCAAAGTCTACTCTACCTTTTATCCCATTTTGATAATCTACTATCACAAACATAAAACGTTATCAGCGTTTTTAACCCGAGAGAAACAGTTCTTCATCACTCATATCAACAGCGGGAATATTTTGTCGATATATTTCCATTTAAAAAGATTCAGTGATAAAAACAAACCAAGCAATAATCTTAAGGTGAGATTTTAATCTGATATAAATTGAATAAGGAAATCAATAATTTCTATCTATGATGATTATTGTGGATGAGAGCGATTTGAGTTGTATATTTTATTAAATATTATGGTGTATCAGAATTAAATTCACAAAAGATATTGTACCATATTTCCTTAATATATATGAGAGAAAATTTTTCGCTATAAAAATGATAACGCTACCACTTTTCTCGTTTGAAAATGTAATATGAATACGATGAAGGTCACTTTTCCCAAACGATCAATACTGTTGCCAACGATGTGGGAGCAATAGGTCCCAAGAGTCTTTCATGCTATTATTTAGCACATTTAAATGGGAGAAGGTATAAAAGGTGTCATTCAAATATCAAATATTCTTCCCATTCAGTTTCTTATTAACGCATATATTTATTGATTAAAAAAGCAACATTTATGATTTAATTTAATTAAGAATGGTAAACTTCTTAAAATTTAACTAAGATGTTTTGTAATTATATAATTTTAAGAACTTTGAAACTGGGAATATATTATACAAAAGGGATTACGCAAAATGGAAAATTGAAAAATAACTGTAAGCATTTAAATGTTATGGCAATGGTTTTCTTTAAATTTTATGATCACAGAATATTTTAACCTGTGCTATAAATGTATATGATAATAGTTTATTTAAGTTAAATAATGTATTTAGTAAATGTTTTAGCTTCCAATCTATTGTAGTAAGGCTATCTATTAAATATTCAAAATTCATTTATCCAAGCTTATAACATCTTACGAATATTCAAAAATAGATGAATGATAATTGTATTTGTTATGTATTTGGATTTCTTTAATTTTTCAAATATGTAAAAAGAATTAAACAAAAATGTAAATGAAGTAGAAAGAAAAATATCATCCATCCAATATATCCTAGATTGAAACGTGATTAATATAAGTTTTATTTTTCAAATAATTCTTAAACTTGAATCGAAATTATTATTACTAAATATTAAAATAGCTTGTTTTTTTTAAAAAACATGAAGAATCATAAAAAATGAAAGCTTTATATTTCTTATTATAGTTGGTCTTTTGAAGAAATGAGAACAGATGGTTTCTAGAGATAGTTAAATAATATTTAAAAGGAATTTTTTTATTACGTCTATGAATATCAATTAATGATAAGGGTATTTAGTTCTCACAAATTATTCAAATTTCTTACACAAAACTTAATAAATTAAGAAGATATGTTCATTATGAAATCATATAATTAATATAAAATGCCAAAACTATATATATTTTCCCTTGTTTTGTAGAATTAAATGTTTTATAAAGCATTCCTATATAACTAAATTAGCTAATATAAAATACATTTCCTCAACACATAAAAGATAAATAATTTTATCTTCCTAAATAAATTTTAAATGCTTATTGAAATTTGAATTTTTTATACGTGATTTTCTTTTAAGAAATGTAATTACTTATGTTTATATATTGTGAAAGAAGAGAGTTATGACCGTGAATTCAATCAAAATATCTGATATAATTTTTAAGCTTGTATTTTATATAAGATAAAATGTCTCCACATTTCCATTAAAAAAGTTTTTCCATTCAAAATGCTTATCTGAATTCATTCATTTTATTTTATTCTACTTCCTAATAACACCACTAAATTTATAATTAGAAACAAAAATCCCTATTATAAGTTTATAATTATGAAGCTTCTTCAAAATAACAATGAAAATAATTTAGAAATAATTTTTTTTATCGAAATTTTTTCTTCAACTGCTTTATATTGATCCATTTTTATTCTTTTTATCCCAAAAGTAGAGTCAAAATTGTTGTAAGCATACTTCAACTAATCTTTGCATAAAAATTAATTTAACGTTTTTCTGAATGATGAAAGTTTGACCAAAACCTTTATGGTCCCGAAAAGGATAATTTATTTTCTTCTACTTATCTTATTGTGAAAAATGAAATTTTCGCTTATAAAGTGGGAAACTAAGTGATAAAAATATAGTAGGACCACGAACTGCAATAATATAATATGGGTATTTTTATAGGGAAAGCATTAATGGAATATAAGATAATAAAATATCATCGTTTTCTTATAAAATATTTTTTCTAAAATTTAATTCAATTAAAGTCACAGTTTATTCACCTATAAATAAATATAATTATCCCATTTAATTTTCTTTGCAATCGGCTTTTTGAAAATTAAATAACTCTTTTATGTATGTACAATTTATAAATATGAAAGAATGAATGTGTTGCATTCATTTTAATTGATTACTTGCTGTTGAAATTCAAACTTTTATCTTCCTTATTTGAATTTTCATTAAGATATAATAAGATATAAATATAAATATATGTCTTTACAACAATAATAAATATATTCATCGCGTGTTAAAATTTATATATGTATTTCGAAATATTACAGTCCAGTCCTTTAAATAGTTTGTTTCCATTTTTATTTAATTTTTTGTGATCAATAACATAATAAATTGACATTCCTATTATATAAAATTTTATGCAATTCGGATTTAAATTTTATAAATATATTTGCTTACACTAAACATTTTACGACACCTTTCTTGTTAAATTATATAAACAGTTAAATAAAATTTATAAATAACAATAATAAAAATAACTAACATTGTTAATATAATTATAAATAATATTGTGAATATTATGGCAAACTTAAAAAATAAATCTTATAAAAATTAAAAAAATACTATGGTAAATTCTATAATTTAGTTTTAAAGAAAGAAATAATGTTATTTTTATAACTCATTTTTATAATTTTTGGTGACTATTATTCAAGGCAAAAGTCATTTTACCCGGAAAATTTATGCATTTTTTAATTATTTGGAGTAATATTCCTTTAATATATATCTTAGCTAATCAAAAATTGCAAGATATAAGCAGCGAATGAAATTAATACAATTATCTCTGGTGTAGGTAATTTTAGAAAATTTTTCTAATTTTTTTTCAGAATTTCTGCTACACATTAATATCTTATATTTGCCTTTTGAAACATACTATAAGGAAAACCAAATGAGTAATATAATTATACTTTATTTGCATCATCTCAATATAAAATTAAATACAACTATATTATCCATTCATAAAATGACAAAATGTATTTTTCCAACTGTACACTGATGGATAAATCATTTATACGAAATACATTAAATCGTAATTAAAAGTAGATAAATATGTTTGTTAGGGATCATATTTTGATATTTTATGTCAATCATATCGTTTGAAAAACAGAAAGTGCATCAAGTTAGTTGTTTACCAAAACACGTTGTGTTGACAATAATTCAAAACATCGTTATCTTTTAACAGTACTTGACAATTATTTTTTACGTAATTTAAATGTTGCATGCATCATACATGTTTCAATTATATCTTACCTTTTATCTTTTTCTTGATCTGGATATAATGGAATGTATTGCTTGTTGAGGCTTCTTTTGGAAGAATGATGACTTGCCACACTCTCATAGATGCCTGAAGCAATTGGCAAATTGAAAAGGGAATGATACTTTTTTTCACTTGGAATGTTATTTTCTGAACAAGCAGATAGAACTGGTAATTCGTATTTAAAGTTTGAGCTGCCGTTCACTCCTCCTTCTGCAGTATCTGACTGTTGAAACTTAAATCAATAAAGGAATACATAAATTTTTACATTCATCGAACAAAACTATATTATATAATAGGTTTAATGCATTTTAAAATTTAATGAAGAATATTACCTTGGACACAGCTCTCTGAAAACAGACTTCATTTCTTTCTAGGCTTGCATCAAATGAACTTGATTTTCCAATGCCATTTGAAAGAAAAGCTACCATCTCCGGAATGTTCATTGCTATACTATGACTCATAGTTATTGTATACTCTTTTTCGACGTGAATAAGTTTTATTTTATTGACTGAATGATCAGTTTTTATTTACAGCTTTTCATGGATGTGCCTGTGAGTATATAATCAAGATAAAATAAAATTGAAAAAATAAGTAAACATAAATAATCAGATTGGATGTTTCAGCAATTCTTATAATTAAAATAAGCATAATATAGAAAAATCTTAAGCATAATATAGAAAATGCAAATTTTACTTTCAATTTGATAACAGAGATTTAAATAAAATATTCCTAATTTATAAAATAAATAAATAATATATTTTTAATAAATAATATATTTATTTAAAGTTAATTAGAAATGGCAATCACAGCAATGTATAATTAGAAGCATCATAAATGTAGTGATTTATATAAAAAATAATTTATATCAGAACAATAAATTTTTGGTTTTATTATGGGCTGATTCAAAATACAATACCCTGTTAATTTATGGAAGGTAAAATGATCGCAAATCAAAAAGTAAGCAACAATTTAAAAGTTGAATAACAATAAATGCATATTTTATGGTACATCAATAAACATACATTTTGTCATTTTTTATGTATTATATTCTACTAAGCATAAAATATTAAATGTTATGATAATTATATTGAAGTATCGAAAAATCTTTTTACTCCAATCATTCTTATATAAGTAGAGATTTGTAACTGAAAGAATTTTTTATTTAAACGCATAAAAATATTTGTAAGACAATAAATTCTAGAAGTATAATATAATTTCTTTCTACAAGATAAACAGACTTCATGTTTCCACTAATGTTAAAGCAGTTAAAATTGTTTGCTTTACAAATACGTGCAATTTTTCCTCTTAAAACTTATTTTTATTTTAATAAATAAAAGAGATTTGACGAATTTCGAACATAGAAACAAAAATCTTAGATTTATAAGAATATCACAGGATCGCAGGAAAGAAAATTTAAATTCAATGGTCTCTTACAACATAATTATTAAGAAATAAAATGCGTTTGTGCACGAAAGTGTCAGATTTGGCGGTGGGGAGTGTTGGTGCATCTCCATTGACGGGAGCACAGACCTCTATATCATTCGAGATGGACCTCTACCTGGTCGCCGATACAAGGATGAGATGATCTGACCTATTGTAGTCCCTTATGCTGCAGCAATCGGAGATGACTTCATTTTAACGGATGATAACTGCAGGCCATATCGTACAAACCTGGTGGAGGATTTCCTTTTCGAGGAAGGAATCGTACGAATGGAATGGCCAGCGTGTTCTTCTGACATGAATCCAATAAAACACGTTTGGAACGTTCTAGGAAGACGAGTTGCTGGTCACCAACCACCCTCACAAATTCTTCAAAAACTGGAAAGAGCTCTTCTGGAAGAGTGAAACAGAATACCCCCAACTCGTGATTAATAGCCTCATTGAATCCATGCCTCAAAATTGTTCAACGTTGCTGGTTTTCAGGGATTTCCTTTGAAGAAAACACCTTTTTTTATTATCTTTTTCTCATATGCACAAATTGTGTTTTTTTTTTTTCCTTTTGTACATAAATTTACAATAAAATGTATTATTTCTGACAAACATTTGTAATTTATTCTAATAAAGCCTACTACGTCTGTTGGCCATGTATCAATCAGCTAAAAGATTCCCCGCCACAAGATCCAGCTAAAATAACAATTATCAATGTAAAATAGTACTATTAATTGAAGATTCTATGCATTTCTAATAAAATCCCTCAAAAGTTAACATGAAAATATTTATTTAATATGAAATCAATATTGGCTTGGTTTTATTATGAAGTAGAAACGAAACATTCAAATTAAACAATTAATCAAATTCACACGAAATCTTTTGTCACAAATTATCCATTTAATTAGTATAGATTTAATAACATTTCTATCAAATAAACGAAACCTATTGATAATAAGATTTCTGATTTAATGCTTCTAATTACAAAGTATCTTTTTAAAGGTACAAAGGAACAAGGCACTACCAAAATAAATTCTTGAACTTTTTATACTTTTATTTTTCTATAATTATGTTTTCTTTCATATTGAAACCGAAAAACGTGCAAAATAATGTTTATTTTAAAACATGATATTTTGTTAGATTATATTAGTTTTTCATACTATAATTAAAATAGCATAAATATTGATATGAATTAATATAACTGTTTTATATGGATACTTAAAATGTTTGAATGATTCCAAGCATATATTTTGTATTTTTTTCATGTTACTTCATGAATTAAAATAAGGATTCACTAATTTAGAGTCTTTCGAAGATAATTCTCACTGTAAATTTGACTGATTAAAAGTTTAAACTCTTACGAACACAACCAAAGAAGCAGAATCATATCTAACCTTATTTTTTCCAAAACAAACCTATTTTATTCATCATCATATGGTTACAAATATTTCGCAAAATAGTTTTTCTAAAAATAAAAATAATTACAATAAAATGTTTATAGGTCAGAATACAGAAACTGTGAAAGATATGGATTTATCTTAGTGCCCCGCAGAAAAATAACCAACTGTAAAAGTCAAGAATTCAAACTGCACATTTCATAAAATAATGTCAAGTTAATATTCAAATTTCTCTCTTTGAAAAAAATTTTCATAATTAGGATTTCTCAAATTTTATCATGGAATCTCAAGATAGTATTAAAAATATGAAAAATGTATAATGCATAAATATCTTGTAAAATATAAAAAATTCAAGGTTAAAAAATAGCTTATATGTTAAAAAAAAATCTACTTGCTTTCCGCAGTTACTTATATTATATTTTATAATTATTTCTTTATTTCCTTAATTTGTTTATTTTTAATTCCTTAACTATTTTTTATTCATTTAAAAATAAACATAAAAATCTGTCTCTCAAGGAAGAAACAAAAATTAAGATGATTTTTATCGTGTTTAAAACTATGCTCAGTTTTAACTTACAAAATACTGCAATATATTTTACAAAATTGATATAAATATATCATAAAGATAGCAATTTCAGTGTTTTTCTGAATATCAAACTTAAGACCTTTTACTTTCATTACTATTTAGACTAAGATTACAACTTATTAACAAATACAGTTCATTTTAAATATTTTATATAAAACAAACATAAATGGAAAGCTAAATTATTCTAACTGTTAAAAAAATTTAATTTATAATTTTAGTCATAATTACTTTTTTATATATTAATATATCCACTCACTAAGTTTCATGCTTAGAGAATCTGGTTTCAATTTTTGAAATATTTTCATCTTACAAAAATAAATTCTTGTACATTCCTGAAATAGAGTTAAATAGGGATAATATTATTCCTTACTAGAGAACAATAGAAAATAATGAGTTACTTAAATAAAATTGCTAAGACATAGTTCATTTCAACATTTGCATATATATTACATTTGCCAAAGAAACTGCTTTGTAATATGTGTACAAGTTGTCTTGAATTATAAACTACTATATTCTATTCTAATGATATATAAAAGTATCTTTTGTGAAGAGTCTGTTACTCTAACTAAACTAAGTTTTTTTGAAATGTTTTCTGAGAAATTTACAGCGCATGTAATTTTATATATTCTCGAGGTTAATATAAATTTTTTTTTAATATTCTCTGTATATTAATTATACATAAACGGTGTTAATTTCTTTAAGCAACTGAAAATAAACGAATATGGAATGAGAACAACTACACAGATAGTCAACATGTGCCTGTTTCGCGAAAATAGCTGTTTTGTTATTAAGAGCAAAAATACCAAAGTAATAAAATATGATTTAAAGGAACTCGTTGTTACAGAATATGCATATTCATGATTATTTATGGAATAATAAAATCAATACTAAGTGTTTATTTTCCGTTGCCAATTAAATTTTTGTATCACCCCATGCTTTTGTTTGCAGTT
>JAPDSC010071947.1:0-11216 GCA_026290005.1 Latrodectus geometricus
TATTTCTAAAAGGAGAGAGATGGTATGATCAAAATTTTCTTTATTAGGTATGTTATTTCATAAGCCAGGGCAAATGTGTACAAAGAAAATAAAAGTAATTCTTACCACAGTTAGTATTAGCCCTTTATTTTTAATGATGATAAGCATTCAATAGTTTTAGGAATGCAGTATAGATAAAATTTCATTTTTATCAATTTGATATTTATTTATATAATTTAATCATTTTTATTAATGATTTCATTTTTATAAACGCTAGAAATCAATTACCAAAACTCTTGGTGACAAGATATTGTTTAAGCGTGATTTAATTATGATTCAAAAAATTAAATTCTGATTAATTTGATAGGCTATATATTTTTATGGTGTTGAAAATATTTACTATTTTTTCAATAACAGTGTTGTTTTTTAAAGCTCTTTCATTGTTGTAATTTAAAATAATTTATCAAAATCAAAAATTAATCCTTTATTAAATTAATGATTAAATTAAATACTTTCCCTGATAAAATAGTTTATATAAGCAATATTTTTTCTCAAAGACTTCTTGATTTTATAAATTTATTTGGTATATTTCTATACACATATCTATAAAATTTGTTACCCACTAGATGAATAAAATTTCGTTTGAATATTTTGTTAATTCTTTAAAATATTGTTAGCTGAAGGAAACATTTCCCAGTATTTAAATAACTTATTGTAAAAGTTTTCTCAAGGTAAAGTTTTAGAAAGTGTTTTTGAATGCATCTTTTAGGTTAGGTAGAAAACATAAGCTTAAACTTTCAGAATATTTTGAATAGAAATTATAAAATAATTTCAAAACCAAGATTTTGTTTTATTCACTAATAAATATTTCCAAATCTTTTCAGATTATTTCTTTTTGTGATTATTTTTACTATAATTATTAAAAAATGTTTACTGTGCATTTAACCAGAAACCAGTGATAATTCATATCCATTGAATAAAGAGAATAAAACTATGTAATTTCTACATTTTATTTAAATTTATAATGCTGGTAATCTGCTTTAAATTCTAAATTATAAGTGTATTCAAATAAAAGAGAAATATAAATAATTTTATTCACTTTTTTAATCATGAATATATTTGAATTAGTTTTATTTAATTTAGTATATTAGTAGTTGAATACATAAACCAAAAGGAATAAATAAGTAAAATAAGTAACTATATTAATCATTGTTAAAACCACAGAGTTCAATTTTTTAAATTTGTAATATAAGACACAAGCAATGAGGAAAAGATAATAAATATTCTTTACATTTAGTTTGAAGCATTATATTTCTAATTGTGAAAAATTTGAAATTAACTTAAAAATTTGCAATATATGTTTCAGGAAAGAAGAAAGAAAGAAGGAAAGATTGACTAAATTTTGCATTTAATATTATATGTTATATTTATCATTCTAAAAAATCAAATTATAAATTTGCAATTCATGATTAAAATAAACAAAAATAATTCAATTTTATATTTGTTATTTGCGTCATAACACATCTGACTTAAACTATAAAGTTGATAAACATCTCAAATAATTGTAAGAACATTAAGAATTTCTAAAGAAATTTTAAATTTTATAATCATTTATTTATAATACTCAATTTCTTAAATATACAAATAGAAAAAAGACGATGAAAAGTTATTTGTATAAACATTTACATAAATGGGCAACTTTTTGTTCACTAGATATCGGGTTACAATACTTATATAAATTCTTCGAAAATAGTTGCTTTTAAATTCTATGTTATCATTATTTTATCACAAAATAAAACTAACAATAACGTGTTATATTTGAAATATAAAATTTTCTGTATATATATATATATATATATATATATATATGTATATCTATATATATATATATATATATTATAACAGTTTTTATATATATATATTATAACAGTATATATTACAGTATATATAACAGTTTATATATATATATATTATAACAGTATTTTTATAAAAACGTAAATAAAGGAATTATTTGACCGAAATTAAAGGAATATCTTAATTGAAACCATAGTAAATAATTCATAAATTAGCATATTTTAAATTATGAAACCAAGAAAAAAATTTTCATTTACGATAAAATATATATATTACAGCTAATAATTCGTGCGAAAAGTATTAAAATTTATATTTTTTATATTTTTAAGCATTGTGTAACAATTTAGTTCTTACAAAGTGTAAAAATGTTTTTAAATTTATAATGTATTGTTTTTTTATTCAGTTAAGCATATTTCTCATATTTCTGCGATATAAAAACTATCTTAATTAAAATGTTATCACATTTTTTTTAAATTTAAATATATAATACAGAGGTTTAACTTATCAGTCTTTCATTTGCTTCTATAAATAAAATACAATCTAACAAGCAGCTACTGTGTAAAAATATTTCAGTGGTTCATTTTCAATAACTTATTCAATAAACATGTCAATTAACAATAGTGAGAAATAGCAATAATATAAAAAGAAATGCTTAATTACTAATTATTCATAATTTTAAAATAAATTTCAAACAGAGTAAATAATTTTAGTAAATCATATATTTATCTCTGGTGGCAGATTTTTTTTTAATTTCATCTTTATCATTAAACCGTTTATTCACAGGTTCAATGACTTTTCTAACAGTTTCCTTGCTCGCTAAAGCTTTTTATCTCCGATAATTTTTTTTTCTTTCGTTACACAATCTTCTTTTCAAAATTTTCGATGTGTAAAATAAATATTAATGAGATGCTTAAAAATTCAAGTTTTTAAGTACATTTTATAATCAGTGATATATCATACATTATTATTGTGAATTAATTATTCAAGGAAAAATCATTAATTTAAAAAACGTTTTTTTTTTTCGTATGCACATACGTCAATCGTTTTCATTTATTTTAAATCTTAATGCACTCTAAATTATTCTTTAAAGTAATGAAAGGATTTTAATGGAAAACAATCAATATGAGGTCAAAAATATGTAAGAATGTTGTGATAATATTAAATGTAACTTTAAAAAGATGTTTTATTTTTTCTAACTTTCTCAAAACAAAAATAATGTTTGTGCAATATAAGTTAATAAAGTAATTATAAAATGAAGTTTTACAATTGTCTCTATTTCAAGCTAAAATTTCAAGAGATAGAGTTCATGATCAAGCTCCAATCTGTGAGAAAAATGTAGAAATTTTTTTATAAAAGTAATGATAATAAAATAATGATATAAAAGTAATGATAATAAAATATCATTCAGTGGATATTCTTAATTATCTATAACAGAGGTAGCCAAACTTTTGTGATCCGGGGTCAACTCCACATTTCAAAAAATCGAAGGTGGTCTACCAATGGCAAAGCTAAATTAACTCCCATATTCATTTTCAGTAACAAGAAAAAATGGTAAATTATGTAATTTTTTTTAAAAAAAAACTTAGTATTATCAAAATAAAAATTTATTGACGAAAATAATCAGGGTATTCATATATCAAAAACTGACCATCCTATTCACTTCGTTTAGTTGAAATTTGGCACTGTAAATCTGTGACACGTTTATCATATTGCGGCTGGTACGAGCTTATTGCAATGCATAAACATGAAAATAAATGTTCATCTGTTAAATGTGACCAATGATAGTTTTTTATTCATGGTTGAAAAATCAGATTCACAAAGATACCTCAATCTAAAGTATGATTTCAAATACAAAATCAATTTGTAAATATTTGGAAACATTTCCTCATAAATTAATTTCCAAAAATCAGTCTCACTAAATATGCTCTAAAGATGCGATATATTAAGAAATATATCGCATCTTAATTTAATAATTTTTCTTCGACCGTGACTGATGTGATATCTATTAAACGTCCTATTTTTTCAGATACTCCATCAATGTTGACATTTTCATTAAATGGAAATATTATAAAATCGAGTATTTCTTTCATCCTAATTAAGTCAGCGAATCTTCTTTTAAATTCTTCAAACAAAACAAGTAAGTGTTAAGCGAAATCTTAGAAGTCTCGGTTTGGATTATGGATGCACTCTTCCTCCATGTTTTTGAAGCTTCTCTATTCATGTTTTCTTAATTGAGATGCATACCTTTCTATAGTTTCTTTAAATGTTTTAATCACTCTCATCATGTTCGTTTTAAGTTTTAAATCGTAAATCTTTAATCATAAATCATTGAATCGTAAATCTTTGCACAGTTTGTTTTGAGTTTTAAAGCATAGGCTGTAGTAAATTTTTATTTTAAATAATTCATTGATTCTATACCATAAGTCATAAATTAAATTGTTAATATCTGAGGTCATTATCGGGATGGATGCGTGGACTACCTAAAATGTCTTCGCGGTCGACATCTTGGCCACCCCTGATCTATAAGCTTTCATAAAGATCCGCTTTTTATAAATATGGGCATATTTTAGATTTCTTACAGCTTAAGGCGTTGGCTAAAAAAGATTTGAAAAATTATATCATCTTACAACACTGAAAAATATATTTAAGTTTATTTGATTTAAAAACAACTTCAACTGTTTTATTATCATGGAAGAAAAAAACATTGAAAGCCATAGTTTGAAAACATATCTAGCTAGAATCTGAAACTGCGTACTTAACCTTTAAAGGATTAAATACACTACTGGCCATTAAAATTGCTACACCAAGAAGGCGACATACACAGAAGTGAAATTTATACGAAAGGAAGAAGGTGCTGTGATATGCAAATGATTAGCTTTTCAATGTATTCCGACAAAGCAGGAGCCAGTAGGGACACCTACATTGTGTTTAAATGAGGAAATTGTTCAGCCGGCTCCTCATACACAAATTGCATTTGAACGTTGTTGCCTGTTGAAAAGTTGTTGTGATGCCTCTTGTAAGAAGGAGAAATGCGTACCAGCATGTTTCTGTCTTTGATAAAGGTCGAATTGTAGCGTACCGGGATTGCGGTTTATTTTTATCACAGTATTGCTGCTCGCGTCGGTCGAGATCCAATGACTGTTAGCAGAATATGGAATCGTTGGGTTCAGGACAGTAATACGGAACGCCATGCGGGATCTCAACGGCCACCTATCACTAGTAGCCGAGAAAGACAGGCATATTACACGCCTGGCCGTAATGGATCGTGCAACCACGTCACAAGCCGTAAGTCAAGAAACGGGGTCGTTTGGAAGACAACAAGTGTCTGCACGAACAGTTCGACGACGTTTGCAGCAGCATGGACTCTCAGCTCGGCGGAGACCAAGGCTGCTGCTTCCCTTGACACTGCGTCATAGACAAGAGCGCCTTCAATAGGGAGATAAATGACGAACCTGGGCACACGAATGGCGAGACGCCAACCTTTCAGATGAATCCAGGTTCTGTCTACAGCATCATGATGATCGCATACGTTTTGGCTGCATAGTGGTGAACGCACACTGGAAGCGTGCATTCGTCATCGTCATACTGGCCCGTCACCTGGCGTAATGGTATGGGTGTCATTGGATACACGTCTCGGTCACCTCTTGTTCGCATTGACGATGCTTTGAACAATGCACGTTACATTTCTGGTGTATTACGACCCGTGGCTCTATACCTATTGGAGCCCTGCGAAACCCTACGGTTCAGCAGGATAATGCCCGACCGCATGTTGCCGGTATTTTACGGACCTTCCTTGATACGGAACATGTTCGGCTGTTGCCCTGGCCAGCACGTTCTTCAGATCTTTCACCAATAGAAAACGTCTGGTCAATGGTTGCCGAGTGACTGGCTCGTTACCAAACGCCAGTCACTACGGTTGATGAACTGTGGCATCTTGTTGAAGCTGCATGGGCATCTGTACCTGTACATGCAATCCAATCTCTGTTTGACTCAATGCTCAGGCGTATAACTGCTGTTATTACTTCCAGAGGTGGTTGTTCTGGGTACTGATTTCTCAGGATCTATCCAGCCAAATGTTTTGAAAATTTAATCACTTGTTATTTCTAGTATAATATATTTGTCTAATAAATATCATTTTGTTATCTGCATTTCTTCCTGGTGTAGCAATTTTAATGACCAGTAGTGTATATTATTCAAATAAAAATAGCTTCATGAGAATTTATAAGTTGTACAGTACAGAAATTCGAGTTGTTAAGTATAAATATAAATATTCATTCAACAAGAAATCAACCGTGCTTTAAGTATATTTTTTCATGATTTCTGATGTTTCTTATTTTATCATTTTAAGCATTCTAGTTTAAGAAGCTGATTATTTCTGCAATACTCATGTGCTCCAATAATGTATATATTTTCACTCTTTTATTCAACTATTCAAATAATTTTATTTTTCTTAAATTAAAAGTAAATTTTTATATTGTTTTTATTCTCTATGAATAAGGAGTTTTTCTCCCTGTACACAAACATGATTCAATTCACATAATAACCTCTCATAAGCATTCCGTAGATGTTGCCTTTTTGGATACACATCGATATAGATATTAAGGATCTACATTTTTAGCTAAAAATTTAGAGTGTGCCTTAAACTGAATTTCTCATTATATATAAAATCTCATTTTTGAACTTTGTTTTTGTGCCGTGCATTTCGTTGAAGAATTACTTCCTCCATTATTTTTTAAAGCCATCATGAATAAAAAGTTAAATTATTTATTATTGTCTTTATAACTGCTTATAATTATCTTTCCGATTAATATAAACAATTTGAAGCCAATAGGTTCAGTAGTGAGAATTGCTTTGAAATAAATATTCATAAAAATATCTTTAGAGAATCTAAAATTGAAACAAATTATTTAATAAAAAGATTTTCTATCAAATATGATTTTGTATCTTTTCCTACTGTTCGTATTCAACGAACAAATACGTACAATGCATAAAGAACATAGAGAAAATAGATAAATTGAGAACTCGGAAATATGGATTATCTTATTGTGAAAAAAATATAAGTTTATTTTAGCGGATAATTTTAAAAAATATGATGTTTGAATAATTTCGGAAACATGTTTGCGTTACTCATAAAACGACATACCATGATCGATGACTGTTTCTGTTGTTTAATAATAAATTTGTTAAAGTAAAGTCCTACCAGGCCATAAGTATATTTATCATATGAAGGTTTTCTATTTCTATTGTAATCAAAAACACATTATCTTGGTATTACTTCTAAATCGAAATTAATTGATAATAAATATCTTATATAATAGTTTTCCATATACTAACCTTTATGTTGATGATATATTTTTAATAAAAATAGTGTTTCATATTAATTAATACAAATATAAATATATACACACCACGAGAAATGTTTCCAAATTACAAAAGATTAGTTAAAGTATATTTGGCGTAATATTAAAATATAATTATTTAATTATATAAACATTATCCGACTTTACACTTTTCACTTTCTTTTACATAAAAATGAACTAAAACTGTATTTCATTCTGTTAAACTAATTTTGTATATCCTCCTTATGTCACTTAATGCATATGCAAACATTTTCTGGCATTTAAAGATTATCACACTCTTTTCGCTAAAAAAAGGAGGTAGTATGAAAAATATTCAATTTAAATGCAAATCATTACAGCATGAAAAGTTTACTCTTCACAGTTTTACTTTACTTAAATTAAAATTTTTCTTTGTGAAAATAAAGAAGTCTTTGACACTTGTGTTATAAAAGGATAGTTTATTATGATTCATATATTCATTTAAAAAAGAACTAAAATTAAAAATGCAAAGTATTGTATATCAGCAAAATTCTGCTTATCACTAAGATAAATATTATAATTCATTTTTCATTAATAAAATAAGTCCTTTAATTTAAATTGTTCATTATTTTGAATTATTATCTTTTAAATCTTGATCCTGAAATTTAATCACAATAAAGATTTATTTACTTGACTTTAAGTAAAATTAGATTGAATTGAGTATAACATGATTTAAACTTACGATGTGTATCAGCATTTATGTGCATTTAGTTGCATGAAATAATTAAAGAAAGCCATGATTTTAGTAATAGCTCGTCTTAATACATATGAAAGTGTTTAATTAGCTGAAAACTATAGAAAAGATCACATGAAAATCAATGCTCAGAATCAGAAGTCAGAAAACCACAGACACAAAAATTATGGTCATCAAAATAATATTCTACCGATCTTCAAATATTGTATAAGTTGTAAATATGTTTGAGCAGACAGTTGTTATCTAGTAAATAATCCTTTTCGTAATTCGTTGTTAATGTGGCTTTATTATTTTTTTAGATAACCATACGGTTAACAAGTCTCTTTTCAAAGCTATTAATGATAGTGAGTTCTTGGTATCCAGCACAAATCTCAATATGATAGTCTTTAATGCATTGATTATATATACAATACTCAGTCATCAAATCTTAACTAATGCAAGTAGCAATACTGCTACATAATAAACTGTAATTCCGCTTGGCTACAATTAGTTTCTACCAAAAGGGAAGCATGATACTAAGCATTTCTCCTTCCTTCACACAGTGTCATCATAACAAAATCTCATCTGGTATGTTTTGAATCAGAAACCTGCTGTACAGTTCTATACAGTTATTTAAGTACATTGTAGCCTTCTGTACAGCCTCTGTAACTACGTGTATATATATATATATATATATATATATATATATATATATATAAAATAATGCACATTATAAAGAGATATTAATGATTAATAAATTTAAGATTTCAAATATGTAATTTAAGCATGCTATTTTATTTAAAAAATATGTAATCATATACTCCAAAAATATTCGGGAGAACTTTTAATTAAAAATGAAGAATAAAATAATAATTTATGTTTCCGCATGTGTCGTACACTTTCTTTTTATAATTCAGAAGGAAAATTAATTTGATTCTATTCTTGTAATTTCTTCCGCGGCAAACTAACTACGATTCTGAGTGAGTCTCATTAAAAAGGAAAATCATTATTCAGTTTGCTCGGATTTTCTTATGAAATTGATTTTGAATTAAAAATAATCTGTCTGTATTTCTTTGCAAAGAATTGGAATAGTTTAGAGAGAGTTCATAAATTTTGTTACAGCATAAAAACTACAGCGTCTGATTAGAAATATAATTTCAGAGCTTCTGATATATTTTCCTTAATTTAAAATACTGATTTTAAATATAATAATTCATCATTTTTATGTTGTAAAGTCATGGTTCCGTATGTTGGAATTAAATTAAGATTTACTTGTGCCTAAGAATTAAAACAAATGTTTAACTATCTTGCAAATTCTGTAAATCTCATTACATTTTAGGAATTTTGAATTGCAAATAGATTGATTTTATTGCATCAAATATTTGTGTGCATTATATGTTTGCATTGCGTACCTCAAATTACGTACATAAAGACAATCTCTTTCTGTATTAAAAGATTTTCAATGTATTCTACATCGAATAGAAAATAACTTGTTGTTTGAATTTTTTTTTAAAATTTATAAACATGATACTCAAATTTCTTTCCTTTGAATACTTTATGCACTAAGCTTTTTCAATTCTATTTGTATTTTTATATTTGGATTTAATGTGTTCATTAAAGATTTGAAAGAAAATCCTAAAATACAGATTCTTAGCATCTAATTAGATGCTTTTATAGACCTAAATTATAAAATTGACGAATTCTAAATTTTATAAACATTTTTTTAACTTTATATAATTATGTTTTAACACAATTTAGTAGTTATTACGTAACAATTTGCAATAATATTTATCCTATTGAGAACAATAAACATGTCAAGAATTCATAAATAATGCAAAGTAGTTTTGCAAAGGAAATAATTTAGTTATATTTTTATATAAAATTATCGTACTTTTTTTTCTAGATTTAATCAATTTTTTCATTCATTAAATATCTAAAAGGAAAATTACATGAAACGAATAATAATATCACAATTTAATTTTTACCCTCATATTTTAGCAAATGTATTAAGTGATTCTAAAAACCATATTTACTTGAATTTAAGTCATTATTTGAAGACTTATAATTGCATTGTAATAATATGCAATAATATTTATCTTTGTGAGAACAATAAACAGGTCAAAAATTCATAAATAATGCAAGTAGTACCGCAAAGGAAATAATTTAGTTATATTTTTATAGAATAAAATTATCCCAATTTTTTTTCTAGATTCAAGCAATTTTTTCATTCATTAAATATCTAAAGGGAAAATTAAATAAAAAGAATAATAATACTACCATATAATTTTGCTCTCATATTTTAGCAACTGTATTAAGCTATTCAAAAAACCATATTGACTTGAATTTAAATCATTACTTCAACACCTAGATTTTAAATCTTATGCTGAAATTATTCAATTAGAAAATCTGAGCCTAATTATTGTAAAGAAGCTCTAAAAATATTATATGTACACACATTTCCTGCATTTTCTCCCAAAGAGTAAAATTCTTCATTTTTTTTACCTTTTAATTTCCTTTTCTTTCTCATTTCCTTCTTTTCTTTCTTTTTAATCCAAGTATTGTAGACGAAATTTTAAAAATAATTAATTAATTAATACATTACTTACAAAACTATATCTATCTAAGTGTTTTGTTTGATTAAATAAGTGTGTGTGATAATAACTGTACATTTGCTTACCAATAATTTAATAAAATGTAGCGTTTGAACAAGACTCAACTACTCTTTCGAAAAAAAAATCTATAATACATATTTTGAAACAAAAATGACATGCCTAACAACAAACAAAATAGAAAATTTATTTCCGTTACGATTTCATTACTTTTTTTCTCTTTATAATATTTTCTTATTTTTATTCAATTATATATTATTTTAAATGCATATTTCCTTGCTATTTCATTTCGTACCTGTTAACATTTTTATCATCTGGTAATAATTATTAAACACTAAAATAAATCATTATAGTTTAATAAATAAATTTGGTATTTCCTAACCAACATAAATGTCAATATAACAACTTCCTAAGATAATACAAACTCTTACAACCCTAAAAATTTCTTAGGTATCAAAGTTACTGCAAATACTAAATTATTAATGATAATGGATGAAATAAAAGCTTATTTATATAAGACTCATTTACCATAGGCTACTATTCGAGGACTACTTATCTCCATATCTGCATCTCAAGATCAAATATCTTGATCCTTTAAGTGGATTTATTGTAGAACTGATATTATAGATAGAGATTATTATTTGTAAGTAAGATTAATATTCTATGGACATTCTAGAATTCTAGTTAGATAATAATACTTCCTAACATATATACATATATACA
>JAPDSC010071947.1:11316-33334 GCA_026290005.1 Latrodectus geometricus
ACTATAGTTGAATCGTTACATTCAATTTATAAATAATAAATATTCGGAAAAAAATTATTATTTAACTTTAAAAATTGGAAATAATAATTTATAAATTAATTAAACAAAATAATGAGAAGATATTAAATAAAATATTATTGTGTACTAAAAAGCACTTTGTATTTTTTTTTATTTATAACAAACTGAAACTTATATAGTCATTAAAATATAGTACTATATTCCAAATAACAAGTCTTTTAATGTATATTAGTTTTCTATAAGAGGAAATCAAATATAAAAGCTTGCATGATTAATGAGTCTACGGCGACAACCTGACATTTTCAACAAAATTTTTCTTTTGGAGTTATCCATTGCTTTCTAAGGAAATATAATTTATTATATGCCTTTTAGAACTGTCAGAAACATCAACAGAAATGATTCAGAGGTATCTAAATTATGGAAGTTAGTTGAAAGGAATCCTAATTAAATGTATACTTTATATTAGTATCCATACCTAAATTTTCAAAAAGTACTATTACTCAAACACAGTATTTTTCTATTTTAAGAATAAAATATTTCCTTTGAAAATGGCTCTTACCATAAATACTTAAATATATAAAAATGAAATAGTTTCATATTTTCATTTATATTTTTGTTCAGATTTCAATTAATAATTTTAAAATTTTTATTTAAAATGATTTAAGTGTAATTTATTTATATTATTAGTGAGTATATATACATAATTATTTTGTATATACATAAGTGAAAAAATAGTTATTTCATTAGACTCAATATAATATTCCTCAAACTAAAAAAAAAATCTCACAAAAACATTTCAACAAAAATTTAAAATGACTGTTTTAAAACGACTTTTATAATCAGATGTAAAATTGTATTTTGTTGATTGTCCAATAATTTTATTCATGGCTTTTTAGATCTTTGTAATATTATATTTAAAAACAAGATCAATTCATGGCAATTCTAATAATATAAGACGGGTGATATTTCATTTCCCGTCAATTAATTTAAGTCAGATATGTGGCAGATAAATGTTTTTATCATGTGTAAAATTCATGTATATTTTCCTTTGCAATCATTTAAAGTGTTAAAAATTTTAATATTTGCCAATATACAAATTCACTCCATGCAATTGTCAAAGACTTGTGTGTATGTCCCAATTTGTGTGAAAATACAATATTTGATTCATTCATATGAATAAAATATAGACAAATCATGATAATCTACAAAGTTCTATAGTTAATTACAGTTAATAATTTAAATAAAGTAAACTAAACAAAAAACATTGTTATAATTACAAATTTTATGCTTATGATTCATATAAATAAGGTTTAGCATATTTAACTGTAACATTTTCTTGTGGTCTAAATGATTTCTTTGATATAAAAAAAAGTTATAACAGGATACCATAGCAAAAATTAAGATTTTGTTTTGAAGAATTAATTTTACAGAAACAAATTTAATCACAATCAGGTATAATTTAGTAACATTAACCAATAAGTTCAAAATAGCAATTTATACGAATAATGTTTACATATTTTTGCATTTTATGTTCAAAAATTTGTTAAATAAAAGGAAATAATAATGTGAATTCTGCCCCATCATTATTTACATTTTTCTTACACCCGTAATATTTAATTATTCTGGGATTTTTGTGAAAAAATTGAATTTTTACCTTTCCTCAGTTATGTTTCAATAACATCTACAAACAATGGACATATACGAATGTATAAATCTAATGACCATGGTGGCCTGTTAGTTAGGACATCGTTCTCGTTACCAAAAGGTGGTGAGTTCGAATCCCGGCTTAGCCAAAGATCGTGCTTAGCTTAGCCGAAGATCGTGTTCACTAATGGTGACTGAGGCACGTAAAATATGTCGGGTCGAAATGTCCTCCATGTCTATTCCCAATTAATACCTCTAGGAGTGGTTGGAGCTAGGCTTTGGGTTTTCACTGGTTTCAATCTCTAAATTGAAAGATTCAAATGGTGCTGCCATCTATGAGCCAAAAGTCGTTTTTCCATTTTCGTATGATTATGCTCTATCTAAAAAAATGGAAGACGCTCTCTCTCTCTCTGACTTTATTTGCCTACTCTCTGACGGGTGGGCTTGGCGTTGCCGTCATCAGAAATAACAACATAAATCTCATTTTAAATTGAATATGCAAAAAGGAAATTTCATTTAAGTGTTTACAAACTATAATCTAAATGCTTCATTTTCAATAAAGTTTTAGTGATTCTATTTTATTCTTAAGATATTGAGCATTCTATTCTCAAATTCATGACTATTAATCATTTCTTAATATCTGATAAAGGAATTTATCAATTAGGATTCCCTGTTTCCTATTTCAATAATTTAGTTAAAAAAGAAAAAAGATTTAAAGTAAAATAAAGATACGAATATAAAAGGCAGAAAATCAGTTACAAGTAAATATTTGTTGGTAATTTGAACAATGACATTGACAATATATAGTTTCTAAGATTAAATTTCATTCACAGGTAGATTACTTTCAAACAACTCTTTATTCATACACATTTTAGAGATAAATAAATGATTCTTCCTGTTTAATTAATATTTGTTGCTTTTACCGTTTCCTATCCTTTAATACTTTCAAGTTATTAACTGTAACTTAGAAAGTAAAAACTCTTTCATTAATATTGGCTGAGCATTAAGAATGTGAAAAAGATCACGCTAGAAGCAAATATAAAATAATGAGTTTGGTCGAAGGCAATTATTTGTACAAATCACATTCGCATTATATAATTAATAAAATGTTGCTTCGAAATTAGAATTCCTTATTTCCGTTAATCATAAAAGAACTTTCTGTGGTAAATGCCATATTACAGTGTTTATTTTTAGGAAAAATTCAATTACACTCCAATTAATCCTTTGAGTAATTAAGAGCTAAGCAACTTAATTATAAGAGTCTAGGGCTGTTCTGAGTAAGTCTCTTAGCAGAGTACATTTACTTGTTTCATTATTGCTAGATAAATTATGTTGTCCGAGTCGTCACTCAAATCGTTCTACAACTTTGGTGATTAATGCGGTCGTAAAATGAGTTCAGATAATTAAATTAACAAGCTTGAGTTCTTCTACTTTTTTTGATTCACATTGTAACTGATATATAATAGAGCACTTACAAAGTCTCTAACTCTTAACGAGATATAAGTACATTTTTAACATTGAAAGTTTAATTTAATTTCTGATTATGCACCAAACATTAATTAAAATTTTTGCTGCGTCATGTAAAAAATATTGCTTCATTATTTTTTAATTTTTAAATTGTACACAGTGTTTAATGCTAATAATATTTGAGACTAGAAAATTAATGTTTCTTAAATTGAAATGATTTTAGATTTACACTTTATTTTAAATAAAATTAATTTTTTTAAAAAATCCCGATTTTATTTTACTTTTTACATTCGATTTTTAAATAATGCTTTAAATAACTTTTGACTAAATTAATTAAAATATTTAGCTTAATCCTTTCAAATTAATTAGAATGTAAGCCTTAAAAACTTTCCTATCAAAAATTAATGAAATGCATTTATGATTTAACTTAAACTGAAATCTTGGTATTTTTTAATTTAAACTGAAAACACATAAATTATTAAAAGGTAAATTTTAATTCAGATTGAAATTTTTAGATATTATATATATTTTAATTTTTAATTCAATGTAGTATTATTGTGTAGTATTATGTAGTATCAATGTAGTATTATATTCAATGTAGTAATTTACTATGAATTCAATGTAGTATTATAAATCTGATTAAAACTTTTAGATAAAATAACTAAACAGCCCTACGTATAAATTTTAATGAGGTTAATTATGTAAATAAAATACAGATTGATTTTTAAAAATTAAAATTCCATTTTGTAATCATTTAGTTCAGGACAATGACTTTAAGTTTGAAATGCAAATTTCGGCATTTGTTTAAATTAAAAATAATATCAACTATTACTTTAACAGATTCAATTCTATTGTGCATCTAACAAATACTTTTGAAATGTAGTAATCAATTCGTTCACAGTAATTGCAGTTATATCTGCAATTTCATTTCGTCATGGTCGGAAAAATTTGACTAAAATAATATGATATATATCAACTCATTTTCCAGATCTTTAAATTTTAATAAAAGTTTGTGAAATTCCTATACAAATTGTTGCTAAAATAAGCACATACTTACAATACACAAATAAAACTTAGAAAATTAAAAGTTATAGTAAAAATTTAACCATTGGCTTTTAGGCATCTTATTTATGCATTTTTAAACAAAAACCTAAAATTCATTGAAAGCTGTTAAATTTTTTTTAGTTCTATTGAAAATAGTTTAGAAAAATATCACTGTTAGAGAATGAAAACCTCACATCATTAGAAAAGAAAAATGTGGGGAAGTAATTAAATAAATTAAAGGGCTGTTTTTTTACTGGTATTATATATATCAGAATAATATTAAAAAATAGCCTGCAGAAGCATGTTTTCGTAATTTAATATCAGGCTTTGAATTTCTATTTCAAACAGTTCAAAATTCTAGAACTTCTTTTATACCTTTCTGTAACACAATTACCTATTTCAAGGCTCACTGAATACTTGCTGTTCACATGTCACTTTTAGAAAATTGACATTTTCTGGTGCAGCTTTCATTGGCTGTAAGTGCCGTCAATCAAGAATCTTTTTCGCCACAAAAAAGACTCAGACTCAGAAGTTTATACATTTTAGAGAAAACAGAACCACATTGAAGCCTTTTCTTTCTGCTAAATTTACTGTAAGTTGCGAAAGGAATTACTTGACATACTTTTTTCTAAATAAAATTAATCGTCAATTGAAATAAACATTCCAGCAAAAAACTGATTCTGGACATTTGAACAAAATGATTTTATAGACAAAGTGTAAATGAATATCTCAGTTTAGATAACAGATATGTGAATCAAAGAATGTCATGATCACTGAAAGCAAAATAATAAAGTTGCATATTAAATACTTTCATTAAAAGTTACTTGCTAAATTGCTTGCAAATTGAAAGTTGTGTATTGAACATATGTTAATACAACATATGTTGATTACATAAAACTTATGTGCATAATAATATTAAATAAATTATTTTCAGTTAAATAATTGAAGAAACATTCAACGTTTCAAATCTTTCCTATTTTTAGAGTTTTTATAATCATCACAAAATCTTTATGTTTGCTATTCAACATTGAGGATTATATTTTGTACTAATTTTAAATGTGATTTTTCTAAAAAAAATTACTTAATATGTTGAGACCAAATTATATGTTTGGCATTGAACAATTAAAAATAATGTTGCATTATTTATTAATGTATTATATTAATTTCATTTATAATAAGTATGTTTTTTACAATCTAAAGAATTTAATACTAAAATATTAATTATATAATCATTTCTTTTTTATGGAATATAAATATTCTTCTAAGTAAAGGAAATTTAGAAACTAAAATATCTATGGAACATCCAAAAGTTACAAACAAAAACGTTAAAAGATTTATTTCACAATTGTGTTTTGTCTAGGCACATATAAAAATTAAAGTATTTACTGAAATAATAAACCATGATTTATTTTCCTTTTAGTAATTTTAAACATTTTGTATATTTCAGTATCTTTATAGCCAAATATATAACTTGTGCTGTTGCCTAATAAATTTGTCTGTCTTTGAATAACTATTGAGATAAAAGTACATAGCAGATGCTGTTATTTAAATGTTTTAATTGGAAGTAAATTTAATTTTTTTTTGTTTTAATCATCATGATGTTTTTTTAATTTATTATGAACAAAATCTGTAATATCGCTTGATATCATTTATCTTTTAAATAAAATTTCAAATGAAAATATCAATTTCCCACAAAATAATCGGAACAATCCCATTAACTAAATTTAGCGAGAATCACGTATAGGCACAGGTTATTATGCTTAATTTCTAGATTTATTTACCGTAACATATATACATGTGTGTCTCTGGTATTTTATATTATGTGGAATTTAAATAATGTATTTATTCTGAGGAGTCAAAAATGAATCAGTTTTATTGAGTTAAAAATAATCTTCTCCTTTAAAAATTAGAAACAAATTCATGAATATATTGTATACATTTGAATTTGTTTCTAATTTTTAAAGGAGGCTGTTAAATTAATTTACGATATACATATATTGTAAATTAATACAACGATTGTGTTTCATATATTCCAATAACCTTATTATTGATAAATACAATTTTCTTCACTGAAAGCCATTTGTCTCATAGTCCTTGAGTGACAAAAAAGAAGGATTAGGGCATAGTAAAATCAACGACTTCGTGTAAATAATAAGAAGGCTTATTCGCTTTACTAGCCCTTTCTTAGAAAATACCTTTATAAATACCTGTAATAGCCTTTACAGTTTCGGGTGTAAAACAGCTATTAAGCCTAAGCGTCAAAAGAAGAAATCCCCCTAAATGACCTTATCTTTATTCTTTTACAAAAATATACTATTAACCCGAGAAAAATCCTTTCAAATCCCCTTCTCCACAAAATGGTCTAATAAAAATGAAGAATTTAAGCAATTAAAAATAATTTTGGAAAGATTATGAAAATATGTCTTTATCGTATCTTTGTCTATTCCTACAATTTCAATTTTAAACAAAGTTCAAACTGAAATATATTTATTCTATTATTAAAAATGCTTAAATAATTTCACAAATTCAATATTCACTTTCTTGTAAAAGTTAATTTGCCAACTTTGGTACACAGATCTTTCCCTGCTTCATTTTGAGATTACCTTTACTTTTAGACATGAATATATATCAAAACAACTAAACTCTTAAAAGTGATATAATAAATAAAAATACTATTATGGGAAGCTAAGATCTTTTACTGGATTTAAAATGGCTGCTCTTAATGGAGTAAAAATTATATCAGTATATTTTTCTCAGTGTAAAATAAAAAAGAAATTGTTTTTAAATTTGATTGAAATGTTTTTAATTAATTCAAGACATTTTTAACTATAACTTAAACTCTCTATAAATTGCTTATATGAACATGTAACTAATTTACGCGATGTGCATTCCTCTCCAGAAAATTTACAAACTTCAGGAAAAAGGCTTGAGAATTTCTTCTTTTGTAGAAAACTTCACACGTGGTTTACTAGGAAGAGTGTAAAATTATTAACGGCAACAGATTCCTGATTATTTTAATATACTTTTAACATTATATTTTCAAAATGTAATATTTAGTTATATATTTTTCTATTTTTCTGAAGGAAATAATTTTACCTTTTCAGCTTTAGTCTCTCCCTATATAAAATTAATTAGAAAAGCTTTGGAATGTCAACAAAAAATCTTGATTTTAGCATTTAAAAGCTTCATAACTTAACGACGTTTTTAAGCATTCTGCTCCTCATTCGATTTGATATAATAGCTAATTTTTATTTGTTACTTTACTTTGTGATGCAAAAAATTTATTTGGAAATTTTTTTATTCAATTATTTTTTTAAATTATTTTTTCATGCAAGTTTTATAAGTTATTTTGTAAGACTTATGACATTATGATAAAACGCTTTACGTTTACCAATCACGTTTAAACTTTCAGATAAAAATAATATTTTTAACTTTTTATTTGTTTATTTCAATGTACCATATACAAAAAATGTTATATTTTAATTCAATTAACTTATTTCTAGTTTTTAAATCATCATTAGGTTGGATTCACAAATTTATGCCCACATTTTTCCTTGCCGAATCTGAACTATTTAAATATGTAACAAGTCAGACTTAAATAATAAATTCATTAAACTTCATATATATTTTGTATGAATTTAAATTAAATGTTTTAATGCTAAAACAATTCATTTAAATTGTTAAATTAGTTTAATTGTTAAATCATATGATTGAATTTATTTATTTGGATATTCAATAAATCACAATAACATTAAAATGTATATATACATGTATTTATATTAGTTTCATTAACTTTTCTAAATCATATCTTTCTAATTATAAAATATCTTATTAAAATATCTTCCATTTTTAATTTTTAAAACTAACTATTTTACTGATAATATTCCAATCAAAGTCTGTTGAATGTTTAATATCTGGTTTATTTTAAAATATTTCTTAGTTTATGTAATGAAGAGATTTATACCAAATGCACTATTTCAAACATTTTATGAAACGGAAATTTTTCTTAAAAGTCAGGTCTACTCTAATTTTCATATTAAAATAACTACAATGATAGAAACTTCAAAAAAAATATAATTTCATTTGTTGAAAAAGAATAATTTATACTTTAATTTAAATTTTATCATTATTAGATTTTGCCTTAATAAATTAAAACTGAATAACTTATAAATAATTTTCACATGTTGTGGACTAAAAATAATTACTTAATGACTGTCATAAAAAATTTATTATTAAACTGTTAAAATAATAAATAAAAAAAATTGTTTGTTAAAAACAATAGATTATTTAAAGTTTTTGTGTGAAAACTTCTTTTCTCCATTAAATGCCATTTAAACATTTAGGCATATGAAAATATGAAAGAATAGAAATTGTAATTGAAATAATAGAGTATTAACTAGTTGTTTTTATCGTTATTCTCAATTCCACAGCAATAGTACTATATCTTAGAGGCTCAGTACTTCTTAAAACATATGGTAGGAACAGGCGCTTTTTTAAAGTATTCCGGATCTTCAGTAGCTGTGTAGTCAAAATCAATTATTTTCTAATCATTGTAATTCTCATATTTTTTAATTTTCATTGGGTTGATACTTTTGATATTAGGGTGTCTACGGCCTTGTGAGCGTGATCGAATAGTTTAGCTAGCTTTTTCTATATTTTATATTGAAATGAAATGAAATTAATGCCTTAAGAAAGGAATAAAATGGCTTGAAGGTATGCATGAAATTTATCAACTGATGAAGAATCAATAAATGTTTTAATTTATCAATAAAGGAAGAAATAAGTAATGAAAAAATTTCTAGGGAACATTAATATCTAACCAAAAAAGTTTCTCATGATAATTCAAAATCAGGAAAAATAAAGATATTTTTCCTTAAGTTTTCTATATTTTCAGAGATGACACAAACTACAATAAAATTAATAAAATAAAGGGTAATTCATTAAAGAATATATTCAGAACAAAATCATATATTAAATCGTCTCATCTAAAGTTTCATACAACAGTTTATAAAGCCTTTTTATCTACTGGACCAATATAGCCAATAAGGAAAGTTATAAAATCTAACCAATGAAAAATATTTCACATTTTCAGGAGTAAATAAAGTCAAAACACTTCTCAATATGTTGTGATGAATATGATAAAAGTATCTGCAGAGAATACAATAAACACACTACATATTTTTACAAAAAACTGAGAAATAATTATATTTTTCCATATTATTAATTTTTAACATAAGTATACTATCTGTACTTCAACAGAGAACGTATTTCGTGTGATAAAAGAAACCATTTAAGTAAAAAAGTTGTATCTAGGTATCTTAGATCCAGCATGTATTTTAAACGCACCTTCTCCCAAATAAACTGTTGTAAATACTGAAATATTCACAGTACTAACTACAGTATTTTCACTGCAATTTGTATTTAAATTTAATGTAAACTTTTACAAATTCTTAAAATTTAATATAGTTACAAAGGTCAAACTCAAAAAATAGACTTTTCAAAATAATCAATACAATTCTTTTAAACAGGCAGTCGTAAAATTTAAGTCCATATGGATAGACAGCAAGTTCATTTAAATTAATTTATTTTAGAACGTAACGTATAAGTGTATCTTAAAATTTATTTAGTTTCAGTGAATCAAATTATTGAATTTAGAAATATTCTTTTACAAAAAATAATATACAATAAAGAACGACATAACAATATACATTTTTAATATGTAATTAATTTATGTAACAAACATTTTGTGTTAATGTATGTCAGTAGTGAATACTATAAAAGATGAACTTTATCCTTTTATGTTTTACTTTAAAATTAGTAATTAATTAACTATATATTATTTTCTTTAAAAAAATGAATATTGCAAATTAAATAATTACAATTTTAGTCACTTTGTATCAAAATTTTCAAATTAAATTATGACTTTAAAAAAATTTTTTTTCTTCACTATAAAAATTTAAAAAAATGGTTAGAAGAGATATTTTTTCTTTTTTTGATTTCTTCCTACAATTGTATATGAGAGAAATGTAAAAAAAATGTAGTGATGAATATGACAAAATACATTGAAATACAAACTCAGCATTTTCTTTCTGCTAGGTCAGAGACGTATGTCATCAATTTCTAAAATAAACATTTATTGTATATGAAACCTTTTTAAAATATTTCATAACAGAGAGACATGACTTTTCCCTTATCCTCCATGAGCTATGATTTATCTAGAAAGTAGATTTATTCCTTTATATTTCTTCGTGAACATCTTCTTTCATCGTTTAAGATTTGAACATTTCTTCGAGAACATGTCTGATATTCACATTTTAGATAAAAAAAAAGTTTAGCTATTATTAATTATTCTAAAAGATACTTTTCAATTCGAAAGAAACGTTTAAAATTTTAATCAGAATTTTAACAAAGTAGTGAAAAATAAGAATATATTTATTTACAATAATAATAAGTTTATTTTATTTTTTGAAAAATTTTACAATTTTTTTTTAATTTCTTACCACATTTTATTTAAGTCTGATGATGTGATTTCATTTTAAATATTGGTTTTTGAAAGATATTTTTATAGTTTGAAAAGGATAATATTTTAAGTTTTGATAATGTAGCACCATAATTAATATTCGCAAGAAAAGATTTTAATCAAATATGATTTTAAAACATCTCTATGTTGAAAGTTATTTAATAAAATTAATTTTATAAAAATACAAATATCTTTTGACAAGATGTTGTGGTGCGTTTTATTCCTAAATTTAAAGATAACAAAGAAGAGGAGTATATTTGGTGCAGAAGTAAGGCAAAAAGAAATCAAAATAGTACCAGAATAATTAGATTAGACCAACTTATGTTTATCCTGGTGCTTTATTCCTTTTGAAGATATGTACTCTGTGTGTGTCTGGGTGTTAATTTCAATATATAAAAATATTTTTATATTATGTTTCTCTATTAACTAAATGTAACAATTTTTCACACATTTCAGAAAAAGCATACATAAAATACTTTTATAATAGCTAAAAAATGAAATAAAATTCTAATATCTTATGTATTTATGAATATCATTGCTTAACTAAGTTTGATGTGTTGAAATGAAACCAAATGCAGAAACAGGTATATTTATCAATGAATTAGGTTTCGGTTTGATTTCAAACGCTCTACAGAGGTAATTTTATTTGGAATGGATATGTATTAATGTGTTATCCTAGCACATTTAGTTTTATCGCAAATGAATTATAACGCGCTGCTCATGCTCATAAAATTACCTACACATGAGGTTAACTAAACTTTTCTTTTTCTAAAGATTTTTCTTAACAAAAGAATATCGAAATTTTATAAATTTAATTTAATATTCTCAAATTGGATTTTCACTAAAATAACAATTGAAAATAAAAATAAATTTCAACTTGTTAGGTTGTTGTTATTAATAACTTCATGGTTTAATATAAATATTTTTTTCAGTTTTTAAACATACTGATAGATTATGTCTTTTTATACAATATAATTTAACAAATCCTCATAGCTTTATAAATATTTGTATTTATATGTATAAGTTCCTATTTTTATCAATGGGATATTTTCTTAAAAAAAACCTGTATAAGTACGTTTTAACTAATTGCACTAAAAGTATTTACTGAGTAAATGTAATTATGTAAGTGCAATTTTAAGACTTTGATTTATTATTTTATTTTCTCAGTCTCAAAATTAATAAGAGATTAACAAGAATTTGAATACGGTAATATGTTTATATAAATAATATATAAGATAAAGAAGTTTCAGTGGGAAATTACAATTTTTTTATTGTTTCCACAAGAGCGATATTTTATACAATAGGAATAAACTGGGGAAACAGCCACCTAGTTACTTTTGTTTCATGATAAAAAGCTAAAATAAAAACGCACGTATTGTTTTGAACCTCAAATATAAATAGGAAGGATTTAAATCGAAATTTTCTATGCTGGAGTTTTTCTTTTACCCTCAGCTAGGATCTGTAAATATTTGATGAGATCACAAAAAAGGAGCAGAGAAAGTTTAAGTAAATATCATTTGTAAATAATGTAAAATATTTTGAAAGAGAAATGTATTTGAATATCATAGTATTTATATTTAAATTTAAGGATTAAAGGCTAGTATTAAGACATGTTACTCGTTACCTTGTGTATAATTCTAATGAGTTACAAATTTATGTTATCTTTATCAATTTAAAACTTATTTGTTGAAACTGATTTACTGATAAATAAATGCATTCTCATAGTTGAAAATCACAAAATGCATAATAAATTCTATTAATTGTATGCATTCCTAAAATGTATTCGTGATTTAAAGGCGTAAAATTTACTTCATTTTCTATAATTTTAAAAATAATTAAAATAATATAAAATCAAAAAACATAAAAAAATCAAATAAACTTGATAGTTATATCAGCTTTAATTATTACTTAAATATTATTATTTAACTTATAATGATAGTTTTGATGTAAACATCAAATAAATAAAATTGATTAGATATTTTTATAACATATTTTCTTTAATAGAGAAAAATATTCATCGCACCCAAGTATTTTATATGTTTCAGAGAACAGTACAAATGTTGGCAGTTGAATAGTTAAAACTGTATCTACAAACACTGTAATCCGTTAACTTGAGGAAACATTCATCACCTAATCGATTCATTATTTTTTGGGACTGATATATGGTAAAAAATCCAAAGTATATCCTTACTAAAAAATTATAAAAACTATTGAAATATGTTAAAAATTTTCATTTTATAATATGATTAAATACTTAATATGATTGGAAACTACTAAACCGAATGAAACAAAGTGTTAAGCCGATTTAAAATGAAAAGCAAATATTTTAACTACTCTTTAAAAAAGACTGTAATAATTGAACTCAAAGTTTTAACTTACTGCTATTACTTCTTCTCACAAAAGAACATATTTTTGAAAAACAACATTTCATATAGAAATTTTTCCATTTAAATTAAAAAGAAACTTTGAGTTAAATAGTTTCCATTTCAAAATATACTTATTAAAGCTTTAGTCAAAATATATTCAAATATTATAACTTAAAACCAAAAATGTATATTATTACAATGTTGAATGATCAAAATATAGGAAAGGATGTATGTAGTTATATTACAAAAAAAAAAATAAAGTTGAGCACTGCTTTTTAACGTTTAAAATTAAAATTGTGGAAAATGTTAATTCAAACTTATTTAATGCATTGGTTTCTTTAAATAAGTTTAAAATTATCAAACAAATTCCAAAACAAACATTTTTTTAAAAAAATACATTCTTTTTCTAATTCGTAATTTACATTTGTGAAGAAAATATTATCATGTTATAAAGTTATATAATCGTATATCCTAATGATATTATATAATAGTGGAAGATTAATTTTATCAAGAAAACTAGTTTTCAATAGCCTGCTAATGATGATTTATAAGATATTCCAGCTAGAATATAAATTATTAGAATACTTTTAAAGAAAATTTTAATACATTAACTATTTCATTTTCTATCGTTTCAGATATTCAAATAATATTCTTGATTATTGAAGAGTGTATTTTATTTGAAATATTCGACACACTATAAAATTTATTATATTTAAGTTTTCTCAATTTTTTTGATTCACATAAAAATAATATCTCTGAAATACTAGGGCAGTTAAAAATTACAGGAAATTGAATCTGAGATCATGAAAACCAATTATGAAGACATCACTGATTAATCAATCTGTAATGAATATCATTTAATGTATTACTTTAAATCAATTAGTTCTTTTAGAAAAAAAATTATATCGCAAAATTTTCAAATATTTTATATTATTGTATAGGAGGAATCTCTGAATCTGTAAACATAAGAAATTAGTGTCTTGAAAATTGATTCTCAAGATTATTATGTCAATCTTTCAAACGAGAATAAACTTTCTATTTCCACAAAGAGTTTTCAAAGAACAATCATTATCAATCTTATTTCAAAAAATAATATTTATAAAATAATTTATAATTTAATTAGAAAACAAAAGAGGCTGTAAAAAATATTTACGTTTGTGTAAAATAATAAAATATAATTAAGAATTTTTTTAAGGAAATTGTATTCATTATTTTCAAAAAAAAGGAAAATACTTTTTTACTAGGAAGTATCATTAGTATCTGATACTTCCTTTGTTATTCAATACATAGGAAGTATCAGATACTAACGATAGCTGTAATTGTTTTGTAAAAGTTTCCCAAATAAAAAGTTATATTGATGTAACAAGTTAGCTGTTATAACACAATTATAAAAATTTATTTTCAAAATTTTAATTGAATAATATCAATATAAAAAAATTTATCACGCCAATTTATTTTTCAATTAAATTAAATGAAGAAATGTTTTCAAGAGATTAAAAGGAAACAAAGTTTTTATTCAAATTATCGAAACTTTTAGAATTTTAATTAATAGTTTTACTTTATATCAACGTATAAATTTCATGCATTAGTTTAGTTATAAAATTTCTTTTTTTTCTCCCTTAATTTAAATCATGCATTAATATTTAAGGCAACGAAATATGTGACGCATATTTAACTTCTTTCTTAGTATGTTTACTTAACTATTATTGCTTTTTTATATACTTTAGGTCCCTGTCAAATTAGCTATCGTAAGCAAAAATGACCATTTGACACCGAATAAACCAAACCATCATTCACTTCTTGCAGCTAATATTTGCTTCATTAGAAATAATCATCTTATTAAATTAGCTATTGAGCCTTAACTAATATTATTGGGTTGTTTGGAGAGTATATCGGTTTCCCCACCTAAATCAGTTTTTTGCAAGTGAAAATCAATCATTTTATAAGCCTGAAATTATGCTATGATCAGAAAGATGGCAAAAGATATTGAACTAGAATTGACAATATATAATTCAATAAAATATTTGCTATACATTTTTATATTCATACGAAGCGAAATAACTTTCCTAATAATCCAATAATTCTATGCTCAATATTAAAGATATTATATTCTGAAAACGATTAAAGTGTATTTTTTTCATAAACAATTTTTATTGAATATGATTGCTTATGCGAGTATGAAAAAATATTTAACCCAACTGTACATATTATTTTATTTTTGACAACATTGATTACATATTTCAAATGAAAATGGAAATTTTGAAATTTAAAAATTTAATAATGGCTCTGCTTTCCATGCGTAAATAAATCAATTATTTTAAATTTGCTTACTACATACCAAACATAAAGAATTTGTTATAACTATTGTCAGTCACTGAGACTAAAAGGCAAAACTATTTACATATCTTATCCAAACATTTTGGTTAATAAAAAATCTAAAACACACATAAATATTGCTAAAATATAAATTCTTAACAATAGAGACTTTTAAATTCTGAAAATGCATTCAGTATTATTAATATCCTAAATAAATGACATTTGGAATATTACATCAGAAATAGCCCGGTGTAAATTACAGCAAGAATTTTAATCAATTAAACAAAATAGGAGTAGTTATAATGTTTTAAATTTTGTTCATAATGATTTATTTATTGCTCTTAATATTTGTTCATTTTTTATTGCTCTTAATATTTGTTTAACCGAAATATATTCAAACATTGATTTAAAGAAAAAATTCAAAACTGTCTTTTTTCTTTTTACTATATTTAATAAGTACATTTAGAAATGTATTCGAATTTTCTTAACAATTTTTTCCAGATTTACAAAAAAAAACTGTGTTTCTTATTTAAAATGTTCTCTGTTTCTCATAACTAAAAAAGATGTTTCTTTGTGAAAAACCTAATAAACTTAAAGCTACCCTTTTTGGTAATTTTAAAAATATTCAGACAAAATAACTAAAATTAAGCTATTATTACTTTAATATTCATAGAAATTAATGCATTAAATATATTTGACTTTAACACACTCAAAATATATTTTTTAATAAATATTGGTTGTTTAACGAATACAAATTATTGAAATTTAAATTTGGTCAATTATTATAACTAAAAATTGTTTAGTTTCCTTAATATTAAATTAAAAACATTTAAATACATTGTTTTTTTAGTATTTTCTATGTTTGATCAGAACTACAGATGTTCTTATTCGATTAAGAGAATAACTCTATAGAAAATTATAGCCTATTTAATTATTATTTTATATTATTAAACCTATTAAAAATAAAAACGCTTTGCAGGTTAATGAAATGTAGAATCTTAAATAACTATTAACCATCTTCATCAAGATTTTTTTTAGTATAAAAATTTGCCCGTTTCGTATATAATATATATTCATTATTTGTAAACCTATAATACTTATGAGAAGTAAAAAGCAATTTTCAAATAAGTTATCAGAAAATGTTCTTTTCTATATGTAAATATATGTTATGTAAAAAAATTAAAATATTCAATAATTTTCCTTTTTGTGTATAGCATATTAACTACACACAAATAAAAAGAAAAAAAGGCAATTTTCCAAATAAAGGTTCCTAACATGTGCTATTTGGAAGTACACTTTCAAAAACAGTTCCAGATATACCACGAACTTATGGACTAAAATGAGGAATAAAAATCAACATCAAGCAATGTTCATTTTTTACAAACAAGTAAACCAATCAAATTTACATTTTGTGTTGATTTAATATGCAAAATCATTGCCCTAGAATTGTATTAAAAATTAAATACATTTTGCGATAAACTGAGTATACCATATTAACAGAATAAACTTTTTAAAATATCAGTTGGTTCTTATTTCTTGTTTAAAACTAAATTTCACGATCTACATTTTTATAGCATTTTTATCACCTCAAATAACAGAAATTGCTTGTTCTTATATTTCTATCTATTGTAACATCATATGTTTTTTATAAATTAAAAATATAATCAGCTATTTCATATTACACACAAAATTACATATTTTTCCTTTTCTTTAGTAATTATGTAATTTGCTGCAAATTCAATTATACAATATTTTAAATTAACTATTTACATTCTTACAACAAGTATTTGTATCTAACTTTAGATTTCTTGTTATGCAAAAATATTTATCTTAAGCAATTTTATTTATTTACTCTAAAATGATTTTTTTATTTATATTTTCCTTAAATTACTCACTATTATAATGAATACTTATTACACTATTGTGTTTATCATTCTTTATTTACTCTTTACCATAGTGAGTTCTGTTTATTCAATTACTTTTTAAAAGTTTGTCTCTTTAATAATTATTATTTAGTTTTATAAAATATATCTCAATGTAATTCATGCTTTTTGCTTTTAAATTAAATATATTAAAAACACTAGAATATTAAATAGTTTTTATTTTATTGTTGAGAAATTTTTTGGCTGACACAAAATTTTGATACATAGTGAACATGAAAAATGCAACTTGGTTTCGTGACAAGCTTCATTAGATTTTTATATTATTCGTTTTGCTTCATCTTTATTTAATGTGAAATATAATTTGAAACTTTTTCGAGATTTATCATAATTTATCTTTGTTATCAGTTCAGTGATTTTACAACTATTTTTTTCTTTTGCTTTTATAAAGAACAATTTATCTTTTCCCTTTATTTTGTCTGTTTAATAAATAAATAAGAGATAATTTCAGATAATACATATTATTTCTATGCCAAAGAAATTTTCCTTAGAAGTATAATATGAAATACCTAAAATATGCAATGAATTTTATATTACTAAGTACTAAAAAATATAAAAATATAATTATAAATGATAAATACTTCTTTATTCATCATAGCATGTAATTTGTAATCTAAAAAAATTAATGTAATTCCTTTTCTGGAAAATGGTTTCTAGAAATATTTATTAGATCAACATGATGTTAAACAATTAAAAAGTAACTTCTATTATCAAATTTTAGAGTAGTTAATTTTTTTTTGCAAGGAAGACGTTTTAGCAGTGCTTATTACAGAATTTACTGTTCTTATATAATGAATTTTAATATTAAGAAATAAACTTTAATTAAAATTATTAAATTAACAATTTATTGTACTAATTAAAAGCTTTGCCATTAATTACTCTTCTATTTTTTAAAAAATATATATTTGTTAAAAAATATTGTCTGATAACTGTATTTCCTTAATTTCATTTTCGTATTACGCTGAAAATATTACATACATCAATTAGAAACCAATCTATAGGTTTCCCAACAGTTTCACTTGATGCGAATTTTTTTTCACAAATTTGCAAAATTTATCTGAACATTTTTCTTTAATCCGACTTTTTTTGTCCATAATAAATATGATACTCGTTTCTAAATTTGTAATAAAATTCTCTTTAATTCATTTTTTAATTCTTTTATGGCAGTTTAAGACAATTTTAGTTATTCGGTGTTACAATAACGATGAATGTTATAATTTTTCTCTTGGAAAATAATAATTAGATTGAAATTATTCTCTTTTTATAATGAAGTTATTTAGTTTTACCTCCATTGTGAAATTATTGAAAATTATTGTTTCATTTGCAAATTCATTTATAGGGAATAAAATAATGGAAAAGGAAATTTACTTATTAGTTTTTACGTAATATTCCTCATAGTACACATTTTAGACTTAGTTAGAAATGTCTCAAAACTTTTATTTATTGTGCTTTAGAAAAATGTATTAATATTTACTGCAATTATATGGCACATACGTGGAAGAAACTTATCCATTTTCTTAAAATCCAATTTCATTTAGTGATGTAATAGTAAATATAAGGCCTAATAAAATAAATTGTCTGAATTACTATAATCAAAATCAACTTTTATTACAATTTATAACTATTCTATTATGAGTAATCGCAAGTTACAATTCAGTCAAAGCTAATAATATAAAATATAATTTTTTTAAGGATATTTTTTAAATTTGATTACAAAATCATTTTAATGATAAAAATGTCAAGAAATATTTTTAGTTCTTCTTAAAATCTTCTTTCTTCAATAAAAGTTCTAGTTTTTTTTTCAAATTACAAGATTACTTAAAATGTCACTCATTTTAATATTACACTAAATAAAATGAAGAATTTTAAAATATTGAAATAATCTAAATAAATTTCACTCTCTCCAATAAATCATAAATGAAAAACAAAATTGTGTTAGTTTCATACAACACTTCTTTAAAAAAATTCCCGGTGCTATATAAAAATACTTATTTCTAAGTCAAAATCTTTTTTCTTGAAACATCATTAGTGAGCTGTATAACTATGATACAAAAAAGTACAAAGGATAATATTATAAAAAAAAGTTCAAAAGTTCAGGTTTAATTTGTTAGTTTTGTCTAGTTCATCAGGTAAAGAAATTTACCTGATGAACTAGAAATTCATAAAATTTAAGTTTATATATATAAAGGTATTAATAAATTCAAATAAGAAATATATAATTACAATCCTTATAATTTCTAAGATTACTGTTATTCATTGGTTTAGTTATAATGATGCATATTTTTATGAAGGCAACATTTTTATTAAAGCTGAAAAATATATGGAATGAAGGTTAATTATCAACTCTCAATGATAAATAAAATTTCATGCTTGAAGTATAGGTTTACTTTAATTAATAATGAAAGAAAATTAATTCCCCATTCAGCTGTCTGACATGCTTTAAGATGAAAATTAAATGTTGCTCTGACTGAATTAAAGAAAAAAACCAGTACTCTAAGAGTATTATAGAGAAGAGAGTAGTCTGAGTTGGGGTAAAAATAGGAGTTGGAATGCTACTTAGAAACCACTAGAGATGAAAATCGTTTGTGGTACGGAAACAATTTTCAAACGTAAAAATCCGACGTTTCCATTGATGAAATATTCAACTTCAAGGCCAACTTTGAAAGAGATGCAGAGTTCAACATGGCAGATAAATAGGCCACCTTGCAAAGACGTCAGCATATACTGAAGAGCATCACGTATTCTATTATTTTTGACAGCAGTTTCTGAGCAATAGCTCTTGCTGACTATTCACGGTGTCTTTTCACCTGCTGGATGATATCAGAAATTTACTTCAATTGATTTCTAGAGGTGAATTCAACCAACTTTACCTATAGTTTGAAAGGCTTTCTAAGCTGGCAAAGTGACACTTTTCTTAACTCTTTCGTTCCGTTAATAACATTGTGACCCTCTTCCACTTTTCCACCCATTTTTTCACGTGTGAATTTATAAGTGACTTCTTCTAGTCGTTTTTCGCGAAAGGATTAATTTGCATCTTCAAAGACTATTTTTAATTGAATTTCTGCCCTTTCTTATGTGTGGCTCCTACCGTTTGCTCGCATTTTGCATATTCACTCGTCACCTGCGACATTATATTTCTGATAATTGAGTGCGGGTGATTTTTTTACATAATGAGTGCTGTGCTCATAGTACTCTTCTCAAGCATCCTTTTTCGGTAATTTCAAGGTTATGTACTTAAAATTTACATTTTTGCCGCAACTTTGTAACAATATTTGAACAAGGCAAGTTATTATTTTTGATAATAAGAAAATATATTAGAAAAGTAAGTCATAATGAAATTATATCTATTTTTGATGAGTTAATTTTATCAATGGTTATATAACTCGTAAATAAATATTCCAAATTTTAAAATGAATTTTATGACACATATTTGCAGCGAGTTTAGAAACTTAAAGCATTATTGACGTTAACAATTTATTATTTTAAATTTATTTCAAACAATTTCTCTACTTTAGTAATATATAAAATATTTCAAATGCTTCATTAAAATTTTTTCAGTAATTTCTCTATATTCTTTCAACCAAAATATAATTTTAAAGATAATTGTTGCTAATTATTATGTTTTTAGTTTCTTTTACACTTAACAATATTCAAAAAATTCAAGTTATTGAAAGCAAATGCATTTAATTATTTTTTTCATGGTTGCATATGTTTGTAAAAACTAAAATTTTAATTTTGATATAATTATATTTTTTAATTTTCTAATCGTTTCTAGTTTTCTATAGTACACTAAAACTAAATAATCTATGTGAATTAAATTTTAGGGTATATGATTGTTAATTTAAAATTATTTTTAAAGGAAAAGCTTCTGAAAACTGTATTTGTACTCAAAATACCAAAATGTATGTAAAAAAAAGAGTTTATAAATTTGTAACAAAATTTTCTCTACTTTATTAACAGCTACAATAGAAATAGACCTACGTTATAAGCCAATGAATTGTATACAAATATCATGATAATTTTTTAGTAAAAATAGATAACACATTGTAAAAATTGTTCTTTTATCTTTAAATTTAATTTCGTGAGAACGATTTAATTAAATATTAAAATGAGTATAAGCCAATGAATTGTATACAAATTTCATGATAATTTTTTAGTAAAAATAGATAAGACATTGTAAAAATTGTTCTTTTATCTTTAAATTTAATTTCGTGAGAACTATTTAATTAAATGTTAAAATGAGTATAAAAGACATTACATTTTAACAAAAATATATTATAAAAGTAGTTTATATAGAAAATAAACAGTAAAATAGATATGATATTTTCGAATTACTCTGATTGAGAACACAGTTGAATATAAAATTTTCATTTAGCTCAAAACAATTTTCTCTTGCTAAAATCTACTGCCGGAATAAATTATCTATTTTCTTGTTTAAAATTAATCCCCATTAGAATACCCTTTATTTGTCATGTGTGTCAGTGATTCAGTATAAATAGCAGTAAATAGCAGTAAAAGTACAGGGAAAATATAAACTAGATTAAAGGAGTTTCCTTATTCTTACATTTGTTTAATATCCTTATAGGAAAACTTTAATTCATTCTTTAAATGAAAATTTTAATTCTTAAATGGAAACTTAAAATTTCCTTTTAAAAAAAAATTTATCAATTATTTTTAAGTAAATTATTTTTAAAATAAGACTT
>JAPDSC010071958.1:0-11169 GCA_026290005.1 Latrodectus geometricus
TACTCTAGTCTACTTTACTAAAGAATTTATGCTAGGAAAAAATAAAATATAATCATTATTTCTTGATGGCAATACTATTTATGTTAAAAATAGTATTGCATTTACTGTTAATAGCTATAGTACATTTACTGTTAATTTAAGAATTTGAGTTGCATTCATAGAGAAACTTTTATTTTTCACATAATGGGAAACAGAAATAGTTATTGTACAATGTTACTATCACATACATACATTTAATTTCGTAAGAATCAGAAACTTTCAGATTTCAAAGCAATTTCATGAAATATTTTCCTTCTTAATGCGCAGCCTCGGGAATTATTTCCCATTTTGGCACTGAAAGGTGTAGAAGAATTCATAGCATCTTTTACAATGGGACACCCAACGTGTCCTGAATGTGAGTGGGTCCTCGTAATTTAGAAACAGGGACCAAGCTCAGTACAACATTTAGGCCTGGCCTGTCATCTCCAGAGGTATCTTCTCACTTGGAGGCTATTATGATGATGATAAATTTTATGCACCATTAGTGAAAACGGAGGAACTTTGGCTGAGTCAGGTATTATTGGGGGGACTCTTCTCCTCAGTCCATTGACCATTAGAGTGGACTCTTTTTATATTAAACCACAGGCACAATCAATTTTTACTATTTATATAAATTAACTATGTTATATATTATGATTATTCTTGCCGAGGTACTATATTTGTAACCAAAAAAGATGATGTTGCCATAAGGCGAAGTGCAAAAAAATTAAAGAGTAAAATTAAAGAGTAATTAACAATTTAATTGTTATTGAAAAAGACAACGCAAAGTTTTTCAATAAATCAACTAATGACTTCTAATTTAGCTCTCATTAGAGATATAAATTTTAACATTTCAACAGATGTTTTTAACGAATTATAATTTGATCATAAACCTGCAATAATTAACTTAGATTTCAATATTCCTAATTTAAAGCTTAAAGGTGTTTAATTTAAACTAGGATAAATACAAGGAAAACTTAAATAGAAAACTATCGAGCTTTAAATAACACCAAATATAAAAATATTATATGTGATACGAAACAATATAAAATCACTTTTTAAAGAAATAAGTAGGATTCGAAGAACATACAATTAAACTAGATATCTATAAGACTTATTTTATTATAAAAAAAAATTGTTATTAAAATTAGAAAATAATTACATAAATTCTATCAAAATAATTGGAAAAATTATTTATAGAATTCAAACATCCAAAAAGTCTCAGTATGGAAAGCATATAGGAAATTGAAAAAGAAATCAATCTATATTACGCCTTCAAGTATCACCCATAGTAATTTAACTAACAAAATTGAATATTCAGAAAAGGATAAATATGAGGTAATAACCAATAGTTTTTAAGACACCAATTCATTAATACTATGTTAATAATTGATAAGAAAATAAATTGTAAAAATGTAAAATAAATGATATAGAAGAAAATATTAAAACTAAACTATATTTTTGAATAAATAATAAATTAAGTGAAAGAGCTTTAAGGTAGAAAAGCACCAGAGGAAAAGGCAAACTAACTATAATATGTGTGATTAGGAATCTATATATATATACCATTAAAACTTATAATTTAGTTGACATTTACAATGAACGCTATGTTAAATATAATTTTTCCCAGTGCAATGGAAATTGGTGGAAATTAGACCAATGGCAAAATACACCAAATATTTAAATAAAGCATATTATTGCAATCTAGTTAGTTTACTTTTCTCATTAAGCAAAATTTATGATGACGTTATATTAAACAGGATAAGAAAATCTTTCACATCAAATAAAATTTTAAAATTAAAGCAATTGGGATTTCAGCCAAAACTCTCAACGATATATATTTAGCTACTTAAGATTTACGAAAATATATCTCTAAAGGAGATTTAAATTTAAAGATAATATTGGAGCCTTATTTCTTGACACCTCGAAAGTATTACAAAATTTCATTGAAAAATTAATATATAAACTAATTTTCCGGAAATTTTTAAGAAATACTATTAATTAATTCACCCGTATTTAAATGATGAAAAATTTCTAGTTGGATATAAAAGTATTTTCTCAACTCACTTGAAAATATAACTTCATGAAAATTAGAACATAGGGGATTTTTCTATCAATTATCAATGTTATCCTCAAAGTTGCGATTGCTACTGTTGAACTTGTTAATGATAATAATACCGTCATTCTAGCAAGGAATAAAGATAAAGAAATAGGTGGCATCAAAGAATAATTTGTCAGTAAAGAATGCGTTTAATTAGAGATTTTTTTCAAGCACATGCATTCTATCGGAAATAGAACTAAGGTTATTTAAATTTTATTATGTTAAGAGTACATTTTAATAAACTTAATAAATGAATCAACTCACAAAACACAGAATTAAATGTAAAAAAGTTTAAATAATACTCTTTTCTCAAAATAAAATTAAATAGAAGATAATAACATTAAACAGAACATTCAAAAAATCCCATAAGGAAAGGCGATAAAATATCTAAAATAATTTTCAAACAAATAATTAAATTACATAAATAAAATTTAATAAAATTATTTAAAAATTTAAAATTACGCTTAAGACATTATATTCAGTGTTAGGATATATGTGCAGAATTAAATGTTTGATTATTTAAATTTATGATTAATTAGTAGAGAGTTAATTATAATTTACGATTAATTAATTAATCCAATTAATTCAGAATTTTTAATCAATATATATAGTACTTCTGTATACGTCTCCTATGGGAGATAGAGCTAGGCATGTATTCACAGTAGCCTTAATGATAAGACACTGGAGCATAAAGTAACATAATAACAACCATTGTCAAAAAGTGGACATTGAGCTTTCTGTATGCACATCTATAGGTGTGGGTGCTTGAGAGTTTTTCAGATTTTTCCTTGCGATACATGAATATGGCCCACAATCTATAAATAATCTTACCGGACGGAGATTTAAGAGGGGTGCATTAAAATGCCTTACAAAGGCTTTCGGCCGTTAGGTGGTCCACTAAGCTCTATTAATTTGAATGGCACCACAAAAAAATACAGCTTAATTGCCTAAGGATTTATTGAGGAATTTTAATATCCACAGCGTGTTAAACAGATTCTCCTTACCTTATGTGCCGCTTTCACACATCACAAGGCAGAAAACTCGGAGAACTACTAAGCACTCCTACCGATAATGTGATTCCTGAATTTCCTGTTCAATAGTGGGCTTAATTCGAAATTAAGATTTTCCACTTGAAACAATGCTGTTTTACCATCAGGCCACAATGAGCTCTGATATCTATTTTCCAAATTTCCTTGATATTCTCTTCAACATTTTTTTTATTTAAACAATGATTAAATACGGAGAGCTAAGGGGTTGCTTAGAAACACACTTAATAATTATTATTAAAATTAATCTTTTAAGAAAGGCAATTTTATTTTTAATATATATATTATTATTATTATAAACATTTTTAATAAATCACAGAGAAGTATCATCAATAAATATAAAATTTTAGAGTGGAAAATTTTCGTAAGTGTTTTTGCATATGCTGTCCTTCTTCTCATTTTTCAAGGTCAATATTTGTGAATTTTCTTTCTCCTATTGACAAGTGAAAAATATTTACAGCTTAAAATATCAATATTTTATTAAACAGTTTTTATCTATAAGGCAATTCAGTATGTAGTATCAAAGATATCATGTTTATGTTGCTTTTATAAACAATTTCTACATTAATTTAGTTGCATTTGTATAATATGCATAGTAAGTTATGTCTACAGTATATAACGAATTATTGTATTATCATTATTGACAGCCATTTGCTTATCGCATTTCTAATCATATATAAGAGAAAGTAAATTTATTTTAGTTATATAAATATTTTTAGATAATTTTATTCTATACTTTTTTTTAAGTTAAAATTCAAATTTTAAAATTTTTATCGGTTAATGAAAGTAGGACGTTCTGAGTTTTATTTTCTTCTTTTAGATGGATAAATGAAGGGTGATGTGTTTCCCGGCCCTTCATTTATCCATCTTTTTATTAGTGATAAAATCATTAATTAATCATAAAACGAAGGATTAGAAGGAAGAGTTATAGTACTAATCAAAAAAAATCCCAGAATACATTAAATAGAGTACAAAATTATATACTACAATGACTCCTATATATTTATGATTTCTATTAATAAAATCATACTTTTTAGTTATCTCATAAGCTAAGAAAGTAAGATTTCATCAATAAAAGTAAGAAACATTGGTAAATATAGAACAGTGTTTTACTTTTTAATGATATTTTATTTATTATTAATGATTTATTTCGACTTTTATGATAAATTATTTCTGAAATGACAATTTAAAAGTTTTGGAAAATTTCTATTTTTATTAAAAAAATTGAAATTTTAAAAGGTTTGTAATTTAGTTGAGAAAACAAATAATTTTTTATTTGGAAATTAATGCTCTTTTCATACCTTATTTTAAATCCTATATGGTATTGCATTTTTTAAGGCAATTACAAATTCCTTGTTACTTTCCTTCACTTTTTAGAAGATTGTTAGATTAATTGCATAAACAAAAAAATTTTTAATTGACTGTTATTTGTAAATAACTCTTAAAAATTTAATTTTAAATATTTATTTTATTATTTTCTTATTAATATTATTTAGAAACAACCTTTACTTAAAAATTAATTTTGAGAACTAAATTAAATTAGATAAATTTCGAAATTCAATCGACATTCTTTATGCAATTTTTGAAGAACTATTATCTGAACGTGTGGAAGTACTTATGAACTATGGTTTCATTCGTGTTATATATATATGGCCTCTCTACAATAATTCTGCAAAAGAATTCACACGTGTTCTTATCCATATTGTCTATTACAGAAAATCATAATTAGGCAAAACTATCCTTTATTAATTTTAAATAAATTTTCAAATCTTAGAAAATTAATCTACTTTCGAAATTTTTATACTTTTAAGACTTTAAATGACAGTGACATGTTTAGGACATCCAGGCAATTGTCATGGCTACAAGAATTTTTTGAAAAAGAACTGTCCAGAACATTTTAATAATTGGAAAAAAAAGGAAAAGATTTTTTGTAAATAAGAATTATTATAATTATTTTGTGTACAAATTAAAAAAAAATTTAAACAAAAGAGCGTAATTGTGAATCCTAGTTTAAAAAAATGACATAGAAATCTTAGAAAAAAATCGAAAATCAATCAGGCGAAATGCCGTTGCTTTACGCTTATAGAACATTTAAAAAATAATCATTATATTTGAATGGCTATTTTATTCTATAGAATTGGCTTATTGTATTTAAAAATGTATTTAAATTCCTTAATTATTTTCTTTTAGTTGCAATTGAAGTTGCATTAAAAGTTTTGTTTTAAACGAGTTTTCCTTAATTTAAGAAATAGTCTTTTTGCATTCATGTTGAACTGGTTCACTTTTATTGAAGAGTAAACATTAAATTGGTAAGTTGTTAATTACATAATGAACTTGTTTATTCTTCACATTTTTTGTGGTGAAATATTTTTTTTTATGTTTAAAAAGAAAGAAAGCGTTACACAAAACTTAATAGATTAGTATCTGTTTCAGAAAATATTTAATTAAAGGTTTTTCTTTATTATTCTTTCAATAAAAAAAAGCCATCGAAAAAATAAAGAAATGCTGGAAATTTTATTCAAATGAAATGTTTCTTATATAAAAAATTCTAGTCCTTATTCTAAAAATTATATATTTTTAGTAATTAAACTTTAGTTTTATCAGGTGCAAATTCCTGCAAAAATTAATAATTAAATAGCTTATATCACATAAGTTTTAATTAATTTAAATATAGAATTAATATAATATGTTAGATATTATACTAATTATATGTTCTTCTCCGAAATCCAAATGTATTAATACATGTAAGAATATAATTGGAAAAATGAATAAAACATAATAATTATATTTTTGATTACTAAGAAGCATTAATTAAACAGATAATTATGTTACTGTTATTCTGGAAACTGGTGTAAATTAAAAATTTCAGTCCTTTCCTCAGAAATTAGTTTAAAATTATATTTGTATCAAGTTATCTTAGATGAAACTCTCAATTTTTTAAGTATCTAAATTAGCAAAAACATTTTTGTTATATATTTTTAATATGAATAAAATTTATCCCATCCAATAAAAAAGCTCATATACACAGAAATTTTAAAATTAGAAAAAGCTTAACTTTTATGATTATGTAGAAAATGTATAACTTTTTCTGTCTCATTTTTTTCAAAAAATAATATTTTAACAGTATCTTTTAAAGCGTAAGAATTTTGTTTATCGAATATTTTAAGAAGAAAAGAAGTTGAATTTTTATTGTTTTACTATGAATTTCAAATTTCATTCGACGTGAATTTGAAAATTAATATATTTTAAAATGAGATTTCATTAAATTTATTTATTAGCGTTAAATAAGTTTAAGATATTGAAAAAATTAAAATCATATTTCCTCTATTATTTGTAAGTTTTCTATTACCAAGTATTTACAAATTTCAATATGCTCGGATTTTTGCTGTAAAACATGAGTCAACTATCAAATTATTTTTGGATTTTTTTTGTAACAAATTCACATAAAAATTCTCTTTAAAGGAAAATGAAAAAAAATTTTGCCTCTGTAAAATAACAGCAGAAGATTGTGATATTGAAGCGATAATCATTATCTATTAAATCAGAAAAAACTACATTTATATTTAATTATTAGCTTTTAAGAAACTTTCGTGCTTAAAAATATTCTCCTCTGAAAACAAAATATTAAATCAAAATACTCAAAAATATAATTTCATTAAAAAAATATTGTATCACTGAAAATATCAAATTTATTTCTTTTTAAATTATGTGTTCATTATCTCCCTACGGTAATTTATTATAAAAAAAATTGAGTGACTTAAAACTATTACATTTCAGTTTCTTGCATATTTTTAATGACTGTTGATTGATACTTTATATTTTTAACTTAAAAATGAATTTTAAGCTTTTTATTACATCAAATACAAATAATCCATTTAACACAAAAATGCTTAATTATTATTTAATTTAATAAATTTGATTTAAATTTATATGAAAGTATATTAGCTGAATTCAATTGGAAATGAATTGCCTAATATATGCTAATTATTATTATTATTTATTTCATATATTGTTCCCATAAATCATATTTACGTGAATAATAGTTAAGAAAACATTTTTCATATTTTAATATCATAAATTTTGTTTAATATGTGACATTTTAATTTGGCAAATTCTAATCATACTAGTGTTAAAGAATTCAAACATAAACAATAGAATCTTCACATTACTTACAAAAATTAAATATCTTGATATATTTTAGAGATATGAATTTCGTATTAATTTTGTATTTTGTTAGGTAATTTTTAAAGTAAAAATCAGTCAGTTTGTTAATAAAATTGGCAAATCATTTTAGCGAATATAGTATCAGTATTTTCATGCTGATTATATTATAAAATGTTAAAATAAAGTGTTTTGTCTGGTTCATAAAATGTTTATTTTTCTAAGTTTTTTTTCACTTATTTTTTAAGTAAACTGATTTTAATAAGAACTATGAAATATATTTTTATAACTTAAATAATAAGGATTTCTAAAAGAGAATTAAAGACTTTCGCTCTAAGTGATTATAAAAATAATGGAAACACTTGTGAATAAAAGGGACATTTAATTATTCACTTCGTAAGCATTAAAATATAGTCTTAGCTACCAGGTTTTTTTAATATAAAAAATACATGTATTAGGTAGTATAAGAGAGGTTTAGCAGAGTTGTCTACAATTTGAATTTCTGTCAGAAGCATAAAATGTCAGACCTCATAGATTTTCAGAGAGACCAAGTTGTAAGAGTCCGACTAGCTGGAACAACAGTAATTGAAACATCCCAGATTTTAGGCGTTTCTAGAGATGCAGTCTCTAAAGTCATGACAGCAAACACACAGCGCGGAAAGACAAGCTCAGCAAAGCAAAATAGTTCTCGAGAAGCTGAGTGAAAGAGACCGACGAATATTAAAGCGAATTGTAATGTCTAAAAAGAAAACAACTGCTGCCAAAGTAATCGCAGAGCTCAATCAGCGTCTGGATTCTCCTGTGTCAATAATTATAGTTAGGATATACCTTCATAAAGAGAACATCTACGGCAGAAAAGCAAATTTCCAAGCCACTTGTCACAGATGCTAATGCCAAACGTCGGGTAGAGTGGTGCCACAACCATAAAACCTGGTCGATGGATAAGTGGAAGACTGTTATATGGTCAGACGAATCATGTTTTACACTTTTCCCCCCAACAGGAAGGCTACATGTCTGGAGAACACCTACACAAGCGTATGATCCTGATTACCTCCTTCCAACTGTCAAACATGGAGTTGGATTAGTCGTGGTATGGGCAGCCGTGTCATGGTTTTCTGCTGGTCCAATCGTAACTCTGAAAGGAAGGATCACTGGGGAGATGTATAGAGAAGTTTTGGCTGACCTGGTCCATCCTATGATGCAAACTTTGTTTCCTGCAAGAGATGGAATTTTCCAAGATGATAATGTCCCCATTTATGCAGCCAGAGTTGTCAAAATCATAGTTTGAGGAATATGAGGATGAAGTGGAACATCTATCTTGGCCCACACAGTCCCCAGACCTCAATATAATCGAACCATTGTGGTCTATTTTAGAGATTTCAATCAGATATTGATATCTTCCACTGGCATCTCTCACGGAACTTTCACAATATCTTCATGAAGAATAGTACAATATTCCTTTAAACACTATTCAGAATTTGTACGATTCGATTCTCATTCGAATTCAAGCTGTATTACTTGTCAAAGGTGGTCATACACCTTTGACAAGTAATACAGCTTGTCAATACAGTTGTAAAAATTTTGAAGGAATCCTTTATTAATTGCCATATTAATAAAGGATTCCTTCAAAATCTAGGTTTCTATTATTTTGATAACCACCTGTATATATCACCTTGCTTTTTTCAATTGTATTTAGTAAATTATTAGTAATAAAACAATAAATATGGTTTCATTATAAGATTTTTAATTAATTTTAAGCCATATTTATTATTAATTTTCGTTCTTTTCATTAGAAAGTAATTAAAAAAATTTTTTTATAGCTAATCATCCCATGAAAAACCTTTAAGATTTTAAGATTTACGAAATATCAAACTGAAGGTATATTTTTAAACCATTAAAATTTAAACAATTAAACAATATTACTGAAAAACAGAGAATTTAATATTATAAAAGCTTAACTTATAGTTATATAGAAAATATTTAACTTTTTATTAACGAGTTCTTCCTAAAATGATTTAAGATTTCATTTGAATGTAAAAATTTTCTTACCCGATGTTTTAGTTAAAAAAAAAATACAATCAAGATTTCATTTTTTGTTCTACTACGTATTTAATATTTCACTTGATGTAAGCATGAGAGATAAAGTACCTTAAGGTCGGATTTCTTAGATTTCTTTTGATAGTATCAGAGTGTTTTTAGAAATTTACATAATATTATAAGAGCCCTTTATTTGATCATTATTTTTATGGTTTCTATTAATATGTGCAGTACTTACAAAATGCGAAACAACCCGCATTTTTGCTGCAAAAGTAAAGCAGAACCTTTTCAGTTTTTGCTTTAAATTTAGTTAATCTTCTCTGTTGTTGAAAATGGAAAAGTTTGTTAATATAAAATAACTATAAATGATACTGATATTAAACGTGAAAAGAGCAGTGGATAATCAGATATTCATTATCGATTAAATAAGCTTTAACTTAACTTTTATTTAGTGTTTAATATACTTTATGTTTACAAGTATTATGAGTCATCTAAATCAATATAATTACTTAAAAAATTAAATTATTATTTATCTAATAGGTTTGTTTCAAATTTAAGTGATGCGATTGTTAGCTCAGTTCAAAATGGAGATGACGATATTTTTTCTTCTAATATTTTTATATTATTATTTATATAAATTAAATTTCTTACTATATTTTAATAGTGGCTGATTTTTGAAAATTTAATTAATTTGACGCTTTAATTAGACAAATTTAAATGGCACTAATAACATGATTAATAGCATTTTTATATAGATTAAGACATCAGGGTCAAGATAATAATTTATAAAAAATGAAATACTATTTATCTAATATATATTTAGAATTAAATTAAGATATGTTTAAAATTAAAATCTGATATTAAAATGTTCAATGTATTCAAATGGACTTCACAGCACTTTTCAAGTACCTTAAAGCTATTATTTACACAAATTAAAGTTTCTTCTACACTTCAATGTTATCAGTTTCCTGTTGATTTAACAAATTCAAGTGACACAAGTCCTTATTAAGTTGAGATAGAAATATTAGCAATTTTCATCCCGATATTATTTAACTATTTCTTATATACATTAAATTTTTTATTTATTCTAATAAAATTAATTTTTAGTTGATTTTGTATTTTAAGAACAAAATAATTAATGAAATCAAATAAGTTTGTATATAAACATATCATTTTTAATAATAAAATGTAGATGCTTTCATGCCAATTATTTTTAAATTTATCTTAATTAAAAATATTACTTGCTTTGCAGAATAATTATTATTCTAAATATTTGCTCCCAAAATTTATTTTGGGAAAAGATATATATTTATATATTTTAGAGAACAGATTTTTTTTCAGATATGAACAAATATAGATCTAATTTTGTTTTGCAGCTTAATTTTACGCAAATTGATTAAATTTAAAGATGGGAAATGCTTCTTTTATACTTAAAAGAAATACGTGAAATGTATAAGATATTTTAAGATTCATGCCTTCAAGTTTTTCCTTCACTAAGCTTAAATTAAAACATTACAAAAAACAACTAATATTTAACAGTAATGCTTAATAGAAGAATGAATTCTATTTTATTTTAACAATGCGCTTAAAGTCCTTTTAACGTAGTTTTTGAATTGAGCAATTTTTTTCAATGAAAAGAGAATTAAATATACTATTTATTATCATATTTATGTACATTTTTGTTCCTTTCCTCAAACAGAATTTTTTCTTAAATATATGTAGTTTTAAGTAATTTTCTTTAAGTTCAATGAAGCTGTAAGTCTTAAAAAGTTTCATTCATTATAGAAATTTTTCTTATTTGAGAGA
>JAPDSC010071958.1:11269-30182 GCA_026290005.1 Latrodectus geometricus
AGATGTAGGTATACAAGATATATTATATATACATATATATATATATATATACATATTCAATGCTTTTCTTTCGGAGAAGTTCATATCAAAATTTAGCCCGCAGTTTGTTTTTTCCCAAAAATGACTAAGCGATGAAAAAAATAATAAACAGTAATTCAACTGCGTACAAATATATTTATTTTATTGTATGTAAATGTTATTTGCATATTAAAAAATCATATCAAATATATGTTAAATTTATAAGCATTTATAGAATCCGTAGTATTCTAAATATATTATGTTAGAATTTATATTACTAATACAATTACAATATATCATGTAAGTATGTAATTTATCTATAAAGAACGGAATTTACTTGTAGAAATAATTGTTTCTGATTTCCGCTTCTCTTCGAAAGCATTTGAGAAATAGAAAACATTATTTTCTTAAGTTTCATAGGGTGTTTCCTATGAAACTTAATAAATAGAATTTAAAATTATATTCTTCAAAATAGAATTTAAAATGTTTTTAAGTATGATTGCAATTTCTGTATCATTCTTAGGTGCTGCTTATTTTGAAGTGCAATCCAGGATATTAAATCGAGAAATCTAAACAAATTTATTACAACATTGTTAAACAGCACTTTTCTTTTATAACTTTAAGAATAAAGAAGTAAAATTTTCAAACAATTCTTGGTAATGTTTTCTCAGTCTCCATTTGCTCATTTTTGCTTACCATTTATCAATACTGTAGTATTTGTGCCATGAACTGTAAAACTGTTTATTTAGTTTAACGTTCGATGAAGGAATTGTATAAAGTGAGTTACGTTAAGTCTATTCCTGTTAATTTAAATAGCGCTTACTTTAATTAAGCGCAGTACACAAATCTCGATTGTGTACGAATGCTTGTTTTGACATCCACTGAAACTGTTTCAAATGTGTGTAATTAAAGAAATCAACACAACAATGACATTTCCAATAATTTTTCGATTTAATCTCTCGTTCACAAAGCATAAAATTTGTTACTTTGAAATGGATAAAGTGTGACTAGTCTGGGAAGTAATTATACAAATTACTTTTGCTGAAGGTTTGTTTTGTGAAAAGTGATTTTTATCCGAAATATAACGAAATTGAATTTTTCCTTAAGACATAAAATTGGAATAATCTTTTCAAGTCAGTGTTATTTGCATGCAAAAATGATAAATACTAAAGTCTTTTAAAATAACCTTTCGTATATATAATTTAATTATACATATAATTATGCTACGCATTTTAAATGTTTTTTATTTGCAATTAATTTTATACCATTTAATTGTTCAAATTAAAGTCATGAAAATATTTTTAAAAAATTTGAACTTTAATAATATGATTAATTTTATTTATAATTTTTAAGTTATTTTACTATAACATCCACTTCCGGTAACAAAAGTTTAAAATTTAAAGTAACACAAGAAGAATCTGTTTCCCATATCAAAAATATAATTCGGATTGTTTACATTTTTATTTTCCAGAAATTTTCCTTTTCGTTCAATATGTACTTATAAAATATTTTTTGATTTACTATACAACATTTATTCACATTTAATGTTACTGATAATTTCTAAAAATATCATTTTTATCTTATTTTTATCATTATTATATCATCCAACAAATATTATAAATGACGTCATTAGGTGTATTTTATGATTATGAATGAGTCAGGTTCCAGTTACAAATTGTAACCTTCTTCATGAAATAAATTAGCAAATCTGAGCTTTAATAATGCAGTCATATTTAGTTATTGTGGTTTTACTTATGTGTTTAATGAGCTGTCTGAGCTGAAATAATGTCACTTTGTAATTTATAACATGAATAATTTAACCATAGCAAATATCATTAATAATGTATTTAAATATGCCATATCTCTGTACAAAGTCTGCAGTGTTCAGTATGCTTTCTATAGAATAATTAGTTATCTTAGAGTCAAGTTATTGCTATTATTTCCGAAGAGCAGTTTTTAAGTCTTTAATTGTGTGTGGAAGAGAAAACATGGAAACATAGTACAGCAGAAAGCCTTCGAAGGACTCCTAGAGGATTTCAATTTGAAGAGTTTTTCAGCCTGAATGGTAAATGCTCTGGCTTTCTGTTCAACAATTTGTAGATAAGCTCTCTTTCCTGAGCTTAGACATTTTACTGTGTTGGAGTCTATTTTTAACTGTAGGTTCTAGTAGAATTAACCCTTGTGCGTTAAACATTACTGTATAGCGACGAATGAGCCAAATTATACGGGCAAATATTTCATTATACAGGTTTTCGTCACTGAAGACAATTATTAAGACTCCCAATGTTTTCCATTGAAATGAAATCAGAATTAACTCGTTCTAATGTTGAAATGAAACCTTTGCAATATCCTTTTTCCAGCTTTACAGTTCAGTGCGATTTTCAAACAAAATCTAGATAAAGTCTAGATCATCGTCTAACAAGTCTAGGCAAACTAGTCTATTCAAAAAGTCTAGATCATGGTATTTATCTGGCAATTCATAATTTTAAGTAATGGCTTCAAATAGTCTGTGTGTGCCTTATGTACTGCATACATACACGCTTTTCTTCAAATTTCAGGTCAATTTTCAATCTATCAACATACCAAGCCATGACATTGCCTCAAGGAAACAATCGAGCAACACATATGTTGGCGATACTATTTTAATCGCGATATCCTAAATTGAAAGGAACACAATTCACGTTCTTTGGCTGTATAATAAATTATCATGATGTATTTTGCTTAATATAAACAGGTGTTTACGTACCAAAGTCAATGGAAATAATAAAAAACACATATGAAGATATACACATTTTGAATACATTAGCAAATTCTTTAAACTAACGTGGGTGTTGTCTCCCTTGCGTGATCAGATATAGTTATACAGACAATTGCTTTATAAATTTGATATAGTTACCATAATGGTAGAGTGGCTGAATTCTGAAAACAGAAAAATCAAGCAACTTCTTTAAGTGATTATCTTACTTCATTGTTTGGAACACATAAGAAAGAGAGCAGAATGTCCTATTCACCTGCTAAGTGTAACAGAAATACTTTTATCTTCTTGACACTACACAGTGAGCAGCCTAATTGTGAAAAACCTTTATAAGGTATTTTAGCATCTACGTAATAAATTCTCTTCTGCAAGGACTTTCCATTGATAGCGAATCATACTCAAGAGTCACAAGGCCAGACCAGGAAAACTCCCAAACACTCATCCCGAAAGACGTGCCTACACACTGCAAAATTGTAGCATGAATCTTCGATTGTTAACAGTGTTTGGGATCAAATCCAGTAACTTATGCTCTGAAAAGAGATGTCCTACCACCTAGAAGTGGGGAGGGTAAAAACGTTTGTCTTAAAAAAAAACCTTGATATTTAAATTAATCTTATTCACACTATATGAAGCTACTGTAATCCTGCATAATGATGGTTTGCAAAGCAATAATTGACAGTCATATTTGTGGCTTTTCATATATTTATCTATTTTTGCAACAAAGTGTAGCTTCTACAATTCAGATTGGCTTCTAAAAATAACATTGTTGCTTAACTTTTAAAAATGATTTTATTTAGCAAAGCAAACAAATCAAATATAATGTATTTGATATTAAAAATACTTAAAAAATTTCAAATAGTAGTCGAGAATTGGAGAATTTTGAGATAAAATGAGAGGTTATTTGAGAAGATAAACTGCCACATAAGGATTGCACAAATAATGGCAATTAAGAAGAATTAATGTGAAATATAGAAATGAAAATTTATAAGTTAGAAACAAAATATTGATTTGGAAAATTGGTATAGAAAGCGAATCAAACAGTTAAATAGAAACTGACAAAACAAATCCTGAAAAAATGTTTAGATAAATAATTTACTTTGAATTTCCTCTATTGAGCTAAGAAATAATTTAACTAATTAGCCGAAAACGAATTCGGTAGACTTTTCTCCAAAATTTCGTTATTGTATCAAAAGTGGCGTTTCATTTAATAACTGTATAATATCTGAATCAACATAATTACTTTTAAAAAAACAAAAACTAACTATTATTGTATAACTAATTTGTTTCAAATTCAAGTAATGATAACATTTATTTAATTAAACTGAAAATAGTTCTATTTTTTACTAATGAATTCAAATAATTATTTGCATAAATAGGTATCTTCAATATTTTATTTTCTACATAGTTGAATAAATCGGTAATTTCTACACATTTAATGTACAGTTAATTAAATCGTTAAATTATTTTAACGAATTCAAACTTGTTAATTTTGAGCTGAATTAGTTTTTTCAATTGTTTTAATTAAAAAGTCTATTTGCTTTGTAAAAGGTATATTTTTCCTAAATGTCTTTTTAGGAATTTTTTCTTTGCTTTGCCTCTTATTCTTAATATATATTTATTTATTTTATAGAATAGAGAAACATATTTCTTTATTCAAACTCAATATTATAGAATAGAGAAACATATTTCTTTCTATTAAATGAGAAAATCTCTTAAATTAAACAAGATTATGTGCAAGTACATTCTAAAGTATTTAACAGCAAATACAGATCTGGAAGTTTGTTGTAAAATAAGTCTGACCGTGTTTCACCTAATCTCGTCATCCAAAGCGGATTGACATAAATAGCTTTCCACATTGTCACTACTTTTCTTAGAGTGACATTCAATCACGAATTATTATTAGAATAATAGTGATGAAACCATAATTCATTTGTATCTTACTCCACATATACTTCGTATAAACTTCGCAAATTAATGGTTAAGTATTTATTGTTTTAAATGAATAATACTGGCTCATAAACAGAAACTTATCAAAAGCATGGTTAATTTATAAAAGTTTATACAATATAAAGCATTCTTAATAACTTTTCTTAGTTCAATAAAAATTAAATTTTCTACTTTCATAACATTTTTATTTGAGTACAAAGGATAAATTATTTTCGGAAGCAATTGTAAACTGAAAGGATATTTTTTGATGTGTAAGGTTCTTAATATTTTCAAGACAAGTTGTTATAGCAAGTTCAATAGTATTTATGGTTCTACCATATTTTAAATGTAGAACCAAATATTTAAAATTCATTTTTAATACATATTCCATATAATTTTTACCATATTATTTGTGAAGATTGAAATTTCCTAAATTTATGAATTAAAGGTACACCAAAAACTTATATAAAATTAAATGGTTTGAGTGTTAGAAAAGACAAATATACAATGAAAATAAAAGAACATTTTTACATGTATTATGTAACATGATGTAGATAAGTATTGAAAGATATAAGTTTACTATGAAAATCGAAAAGCTCTAAAGTTTCCTAATGAAATAAGAAAAACTATTAATATTGGGGGATAAAGTATTATATAAAATATTTTTATAAATCAATTCTTTCTTAGGAAAATTTTATTGAATTAAATTGTTGAAGAATTTTGTTGAATTAAATTATTGAAGAAAAATTTTATTGTTGTGACTTTTCATTAAATTTCGTACTTTCTGTTTGTGAATCAAGAGTCCATACTGATAATCTAGTTTGTTTAATTTATTGTTTCGATTATTGTTATGCTTCGGTGATATTCAGTCATAAAACATAAAGATTCTATGCCGACACTCTACCAACTTTGTCATTGCAAGGTGAAAGTTTCATTTCACTATATTTTAGAAAGTCTTCATAAATAATTTTTCATTCATTTTTTTTAAATTAAAAAAACTCACTCTCTCACTCACATACACACTTTCAAACTCTCTCACTAATTTATTTCCTAACCACAAAATTGAACTTTTAAAGGAAGTAATAAATTTATTTACATGATAATAATAAAAAAAAAATTAAGAATGTAAAAAATGTAAAGATAGAGATATTAACTGTTCATACCAATACATGGCACCCTTACACACTTTTAGTGAATTTTTCTCCCATATAAAACTAAAATTAATTAACTAAATTTAATTAATGAATACATATTTGAAAAACTGTATTAACATGATATATTAACATCCGCTACAAGTTTAAAAAATGTATTTGAACTTGAGTGGATGAATAAAAAGTATTTTCCTAACAATTGAAAATTTGAACTAGATATATACATTGAGAGAGAGAGAGAGAGAGAGAGAGCAAATGTGAATTAATAAATGAAATTGAATAACTTAAAAGAGTCAATAAGAAATAAAAAAAAATTCTATAACCTTTAAAAGTGATTGACATGTTTTAATTTATTTTTTATTACTTTATTTTTCAAATTTGTAATATAAGTAAGAATATAAAGGTTTTTTGGCTGTTATATTTTAGCCGGATAATTCATTAGAAATTTCTTCTACTAAATATAGAACTAATTAGTAAAAAATAATTTTTATATGTTTTATCCTACTTATCTTACTGAATGATAAGAACTCTTATTGCACCTTTGTAGAACTAATTTAACTCTAATCAGTTGAAAAGAAATTTCTCCTATTTGTCCTAATTAGAGTATAAAGGTTAATTATTGATCTACATTATACTGAATTGATTCAACAAATTAAATGAAAATATATTTCTCAGATTTTTTTTCATCCTTCATGATAAGAATATAAAAATTTGTGGTGTACTTAATATAGCAGCGTTGTTTTTATCCTATTTTTAACTTAAAATCACATTGGATACCTTCCAGAAATTATTTTAATAAATATATATTAGAAAAAATTAGGAGCTATGCGATTTACTACAACGCTTGTTAAAACTAATTGTGTTATTAATATGAAGAATTTATTTTAGCTATACCAAAAAATAATCCAGCTTTATTTGACCTAAAATAATCAGGTGTCAAACCGAAAGTATTAAAAATTCAATATATTTTTCCAAAATCTTTACAAAGTCTATTAAAAAAATGTTTACAATCTCTCAAATCTTTACAAAAGTATAACTTATCAGTAACAATTCCTTTTTACAGAAATTTATAAATTTCGTAAGAAAGGCTAATGCCATTTACAATTTTTGGCATTAACAGTTGAATAAATAAAAAGCAAAATGTTTTACACTATTACACCAAGGTTAATTAATCGATTCAAAATTAGATACCATCAATTACAAGATTAAGTTATTCAAAAGCGAGAGAGAAAAATGTTTTTCAAATTTGAAAATGAGTATCCCGTACAAATTCTGAAACCCATAATTTTTATAAGTTTTTTTGCTAGCCCAAAACACTTACTCACTTTAATCTCTTTCTTAAAAATCTTAAAAGCTAATTTTCACAATCACTAATATTGCATGGTGAAAATTAGCTTACAAGGTTTTGAGAAAACTGTCTCTTATCCCTTACCAAACTAAACTTTATTTTACAGGTATATGCCTTTTTGTGTCAATATTTAAAAGCCTTCTATAAAGATCTTAAAATGTTGATTTAGTGCAGGAAAGAAACAACATATCTTTTACTGATAAGAGAAGACTTTTAACAATATATTTTAATAAGAAATAACATATATATATAGATAGTTGTTAATAATGAAATGGAAATTTCAAACTTTTTACTGTACAAAACATTTTTGACGGTCTTAGAATCTATAAAATGAGCAATAGTTAGAAATTAGAAGATTTTTACCATATAATTAGAAAATAAAAAATATAATTAGAAAATAAAAAAATTCAGCCCAGTAATTATACAATTATAATTTAAAGAGAATTTTATATAGTTTCAGAATGAAGGCAATTCTTCATTTTTGCGATATTTTTGACTGATTAAATCGTACAACTACGTAATTCAAAGTATAGATAGCAGCTATGTATAATTGTTATCACATATAATATAAAGCTTATTTGTAATAATGCTTTTATGTGATTATATAAAAAATTCTAAGTGGTGAAAATATGAGTTTATTAGTTCAAAATCCAGCAAAAAGTAAAGTACATTTTCTTGTGAAATATCACGTATTACCACATATTGCTTATAAAAATGCTGGTTAAAAAAGTAAAGAAAAATCAAAAGAATAACGAAAACTCTCCCAAAAATAAGCCGACCTAAAGGAAATTTGCACTTATTGGTAAGTCAAAAGAACTGAACAACAAGACATTATGTAAAATAGTGACACTAATGTGGGAATATGCCATTCGCGTGGAGCGTATAAATGGTTATTTCAGAGCAAAGCGACAGTTGTCACTGCGTATCTAAGATTAGAAATCTGATCTAGTGAAATTGTAACAATGACCTCCAGCATCATTTAACCATACAATTTCAATTTCGAGGTATAGGGTGATAAGAGTCAGGATAAAGTCAGATATAAGTGATTAGAAGGTTGAATGTAAGCCTGTCTGGGATTCTTAGACTTTGCCATTAATTTTTAACGTCGGATTCAGTATCGAGAAGTTTCAGCCACGGACGAGCTACCACGAGAGCCGATGACCAATATTTGTCATTATGCGCTTGAAAGAATAGAACCGCAACTTCGGTTGAATTCAGAAACTTCCTCGCTGCATGATCCGCAAGCTTTATATCGACATCAACCCTGCGCTGAAGGTTTCAAGACTTTTTATGCGAAGCGACTAGTCATTTGCGTCCCGCTCATATCACACCATAAGGGGGAACATTTGTAATAGGTATATCAACATGTCCATTGAAAACGTGATCAGTGAAGAGCTTTTTTCTTTAAGGATGACTCCAGGTTTACACTTAAAAGTGATAATAAGCACATTTTCATTTGGAGAGAAAGTGGAACTCGTTTCAATCCATCAAACATTCGTGAAAGAGATGTATTGGATCAGGTAGAGTTTGTGCTTGGGGTGGTATCTCTTTGGGTGGATGCATAGACCTCCATGTCTTTTCCCGTGGAAATGTAAATGCTCTCACACTTATATATGCATACATAAAAGATAAGAGAGGACCCCGTACACTATACCATTCGGTTATTGGGTTTAGTGCACTGGTAACTATCAAAGGCAAGCAGTGATTTTTAGAGGGCAGATGTTTGTCTCATACCCGTGCTGCCATCCGAGCATGTTATTTTAGCATGCTGGGATGGCAGCACGCCTTTATGGAGGGTCAAAAGATGATGTTTTCATGCTACAGGATAAGAATGTCAGACCACACAGGGATTGTATCGTGGGTCTTATCTTGAGCAAAAAACAAATGATAGCATTCTGTGTCAGTTTGATCACCCAATCCAGCATGTTTGGGATTCTTTAGAATGATGTGTAGCTGCTCTCACTTCCCTTCCTAGAACGCTAGATAGTTTTCAGCTGCTTTGAAAGAGCTCTGGTTCACACTTTTTACGCATTTAATAGACAACACAGCTGAGAGCACTCCTCGCTGGATGTGCTATATTGAACCTCGGAGGGGGTCATACCCATATTAAATGCACTTTTCCTTTACCAAACGTACACCTCCCCTTTGTTCATTGTATTCATACGATAATTTTTATAACACCACAATTATCAGGTAATTTTTTTTATCCTATTTTCTATCTTCCTATATGTTGCATAATGTGTGTAAGTTTAATTTAATTTCACTTATAACTTTTGGTTTTATCCTCACTTTAGTGACTTTTCTTTAATTTATGACAACCAGAGTATACTGTGTTGCTATGATTAAAAAATTACCGAATCAATTAAGAAGAGCAAAATATTAATACAGATCTTACTTCTTGAATATCTACCTTTATTTAACCGGAAAAAATGTTCTAAATAATAAAAGATTTGAAAATGAGGAAAAGAACAAGAATGCATTGACAACTTCGCTTAATGAAATGGCAGTGGAATAATAACAAGAAGATTATGGGAATCTCATGATTTGAATAAATATTGCATTTTGCTCCTTTTTATAACAATATTATAACTTTATATGTCATATTGAAAACATTTTATAAAAAACATATTTAAAAACTGTTGATTTATATAAAAAATATATTTTAACAATTTATTAATTATCCCTTGTTTTATTCGTTGACTGAAGTAATTGCCAGCGTGTGGCAGCGAATCTTTTAGAATTCTTCAATGATTTGAGTAACCAGTTGTGTCATTTACAAAAGACATCATTACGAAATTGCAGGCAATCTCCCAATCATAATGCGGCTCTCATGTTGTTGAAGATGTATAGTTTAAACTAATCACTTTAATGAAGGAATTTCGTAAGTTATCTGAGTCTTGTATTTTTTCTTCTTGAGTATGAATTTTTTTCCATTATGTTGTAAATTAGTGGGTTATATATAATTTATACTTTTTTTAAATTTATTATTTTATAATATTTTGTTTAAAATATATTTAAATTAATAAATGGTGGGAGGCAAATTCCCATAAAATTTCTTTATTAAAAACATGTTAATACAAAGTTAAAAACAACTTCAAAACTAAGTTTTCTCTAGCGATCAACACATCAAGAAAATAATTTATAATAATATAATTATCATTAATTCACTTCAGTTGATTTCTTAAGTTGATTTGCAGTTACACCACCTTTGAAATACATAAATATATTTCAATTATAATTAATATAATACAACGTCTAAATATATACACATATATAAAGTCTCAAGAAAGAAGAAATATCAATATTTTACATCTGATTATCACAAATTTGAAAAAATATAAATATTAGAGATACCTCTCTCTCATAAGTAATTTACAATTATCAATAAATCTAACAATACCAATACAACTTTTACAATCATCAATAAACATAAAAACAAAGTAAATGCTCTAATTAGTTTAAAATAAGAATTATAGTTTATAATGAAAATATAATCATAGGTAAAAGTGAGAAACGTTTATTTTTTCTTAATCTCATCCTGAGAATGTTCTTTCTATTCTCTCGTGTACTCCTCGTCATCACTAGTTACCTTAAGGTTTACTGAAGATTCAGAAGTTTTTTCTTATCAATAAATTTGGAGCCATTCTACCAAAAATGAAATTTCTGTATTTGTCCTAGCCAGACATCGTGAGAAACCAAATCGTAAGGATTGTTCTTCATGCTAACATAGTTCAAAACGAATGTTTTAGACACCTTCTGGGTTCTTGGTACTCTGTTCGTCACAGACACCTTATACGAGCTTGGTCATAATCGAATCTATGCGAAAACTGCTGTAGAGTCACCGTACAGAAACACGTGATCAATTTTAAGAGACAATGAAGAAATCACTTTTATAACAAAGGCTTGATAAGAGATCCGCTCTACTCAGCTGAAGACGGAGAATACTTAAGAGCTTGGTAATTTAGGCGGCACAGTAGTGAAACCCCAACGGTAGCTGGAAGGAAAGTTTTCCTGAACTACATTAACTCTTTGCTTAACTGACAGATTTTAAATTTGGGACATTGATTCACACACACAGATAACGAGAATTATTTTTGCACATAACAAATTTTAGAGTTTCAGCCTCAGACACAAAGTTACATCATCTTCTTACTTAAGTCTCAGGCACAAGAAACATAATTTATTTTATGAAACTTGTTACCTTTATTTGCTTCGTTCCCCGTTCCATGAGTACATAACCCGGTCTCATTCTTACTATTCCGATAGGATGATACATAAATATCCATATACTTAGAGATCTCTTGTACCACTTTTCTGCCTGTTTGACTCCCTCAATAGAGATGCAATACGTTTCGTCTCAAAACGTTTGAGATTTGAGAAAGTCATTTAAAACATCTTGAAAGACTTTTGAAACTATTTTAATACAACCTTCTTCACTTTCGAGGGCTGCGCTAAACATTCCGCAATTATTTGAGCAATTAAATTGGTAGCTTTTTCACTCAAAAGATTTAAAAAAAAACATCTTTTCAGATAAAATTGTTCCGGAGGAACAATTTTATCTGAAAATATCTTTCAAGAAATTGAAAAAATTAATAATAAGATTCAAATCATGATAGCAGAGGCATAGTTAGAGATTTTACACTTAACTTTTAATTTTACATCAGTTTTATGTAATTCTTTTCTTATGAGAAATGACTATTTTAAGAGCATAAGAAATACTAATATATTTATTTTGTAGATAGGAAAGAAAAAAAGCAAAGAATTCTTAGATATTTTTGAAATAGTTCGTGTTTTTTGACATATCCTAAGCATATTGACAACTTTGAACATCAAGAAAAACGTCATTTGAAAGTGAACCTGTCAGCTTGAAAGTATACTGTGTCATATTTTTAAAATATCATAAAATGCTTCACACTTGTATTTTCCTTAAGAAACCGCCAGACACACAGTTCTTACATCTTTCTCGCGTAACATTCTTATTTTAATTTTATCCTCAGCTGAAAATTTTTATTGAGAAACTTCCTGTGAACGACATTTAAGTACATTCAGTTTTTTAGTAATTTTGCAAGACTAAAGATATTGTTAATCACGAGTTACAAGTTTATTAATTTTGAAATCTAATAAAAAGTATTTTTTAATAATACTTTTTTTATTTCTTGCAGAACAATAATATTATTCAAACATATCATTTAAAACTACCTTTAGTTTCAACAATAAAACAACAGAAAATTAGTAACTAATAAAGAATGCAAATTTATATTATTTTCTAATATACTTTTTCTATTAGTTGAGCTATTTCCACACAATATTGGCTGCAAGAATTGTAATATAGAACTCTTTAAAAGTGTCCATCATAATTTACCAACCTTACTATATAATATTTACACTGAAATAATATAATTTTACTATTGTTATGTGCAATCAATTTTAAGGATATATATCTATTGGTTTTCATTCATAATTTAAAAAGTGTAAGACTATTATAGAACAATTAACTCTATAAAAATTTTTATACAGTTTTATTAAAGAAACTTATTATTGGTTTTTAATTTTTGAAAGAAATATATATAAATTAAAACGAAGTATTAAATTTATATAAACAAATCTTGTTATAGTTATTTGATATTATTATATAAAAATCTATAGTTATTAAATATTGTTTATTTAAGATTATTTTGTTCTCAATTAAATTATTTCTTGCAGTCATAAAATTTAATGACTTTATAAAATAATTTCTAAATAAACTATTTCAACTTTAAATTGTTGTGCGATTTTATATCATAAACTATAGTGGTTTGTATTTTAAAGAACTTATTGTTTTTTATTGAAAGAATCTCCAGTTACATAGGTAAACAACATCCTTAAAAGCATTTTCTGACATTCAATAGTATTTAGTTTCAGAACTATTTTCATGGAATTCAATTTCATATAATAGTATGGAAGAAAATTTTAGCTTGTTAAAACAACCTTTTTATAAATGTTCTCACAAACATCTATCTGAGGCTTTCAAAAAAATTGCATAGGGAGAGTTTTATCCGTATATTCCCAAATAAAACATTTTAATGAAACTTTCAATATTTCAAAAATTTGTATTAAATTTGAAGAAATTAAGTCTTATTCCTTGCGAAATATTTGCAGTTTTTTAAAATTTACATATTTTATTAAAAATTTATTCACTTACAAAATAACTAAATATTTAAGATGATAATATGACAAATTATCTAAGAGAATCACTTTTTTTATTAATATGAATTTTTTATAATAATAAGGCTTAATTAATCATCATTTATTACTGTTTTACATTAATAATTGTTCTATTGAACACCTGTAATAAGTGCACTCAAAATGGGTTTAACATATAGTCGGATCTTAATATATTACTACTTAAATGTAATACATATAATTTAATTATGTGCAATATATACTTAAGCTATTATTAACTTAATACAGACATTAACATAATATGTTCTAAATGCTGTCATTAACATATTACTATTTAAGTCTGTCTTTGCATTAATTTTTTTTAAATCTATTCAGCAGAGTAAATGCTTATAAAATTCTAATCCAACATACAGTATTATTTCAAGCAAAGCATCGTTTTTAGTGAAAAATCTTTATGAATGATATTTTTAATAATAATATCTTCTGAATAAACATAATCTAAAGCTCAGTTTCTGAAAGAACTCTTTTTTGGTACTTCTTAAGAAATGAAACAAATTTAGAATGAAAGTTAATTACTTTTTAGTTACGTATAATAAGGAAAACAACGTTTCTCATCTGTCAAAATGTTTCTTCAGAAAAACGATTGTGAATCTGTATAAAATTAAACACATGATTCGAGGAGAAACTACTTAATTTAACATTCTTTTACATGTACTAAAAAGTGAAATGTTTATTTCTTGCTTTGAATTTTAAGCATTTGTTCATCTGTGTTGACATTATTTGCTCATCTGGTAAAAATCGAATGTAAATGTAACAAAGAAGTTATATGTCTAAGTAAAGTATTGTAATGGTAATAATTCCTTTTGATATAAAATACGTTTGATATAAATGTAACAATAAAATTTCGTTTGTACGCTTCATTGATTATTGCATTACATTTCTTCAGATGACCGAAGCCACTTGACTCTACTCTTCCCGTAATTTTCAGCCATGGTCAAGTGAAGAAGTCCACACCAGGGCAAGTGCCCTCTTCCCACTAGTAAAGTGTCATTAACCTTATGGAACTTTAAACATGCATAAATCCTCTCAGCACATCGGTTGTCCTCTGATTCATGTAGAAAACTAGCTGTCTCAAAATTGCGCATAAAATGCTTTTCTACACCACGTACCTTTATGTATTTCATTTTCTTTTGTCTCTAAATTTTTATCTTCATAATTTAATCTAAATTATATGTCCTTAATTTTAGATCTCATTTTTTTATTGTTTGATAATTGTGCTGATTTCGATCTTTCTTTTATTTTATGCCGGATTTATTTATTTTTACATTTTATTTTCCTTCTTCTAATAATATATTGTTGAAACGATATATTCGAGGTTAAGCTCATCGTTCCCGTGACAGAGAGGTAGTGGACTCTATACTTGTCCTGGCAGAAAACAATGATAATCAGAGGGCATATGCATGCTGAAAACTCCATAGTGTCCGATAACTCTATATTAGTCTTGTTTCAAGAGAGGCTACCAACTCTGATGTCAATCTCATCACTTGATTTTGTTTAAAATTATGAGGCATTTGGCTGTTTACAGTAGTTTTAATCAGTATATATATGTAACAGGAAGTATATTTTATTACTAAATCTAACTATTTAGACATATAAGGAAAGAAACTTTACATCGAGAAGCTATTGTTTTAAGACCACTTTCGACAAAGAAGGAATAATTTAAGTAATAACATCAAGAATGTTAAGTGATCAAGCACATAGCAGGTAACGACAAACCGCGCGACCACCATGCCCAAGTTAGAGTGATTAGTTAATGAAACGACTTCTTTGGTTCTCCACGGTAGATCCAGCAAAACCATGTTAAAGACAATGGGCGGACTGCTGCTCGCCCTGTAACAGCAGTAGAGTTAGTTACCAATCTTCTCGGGGTGGTTGATAGAGGTTATCTAGGTTTTCCTCTACGGCAGTGTTTCTCAACCTTTTAGTATTCACGGCCCAATTTTCAATCATAATTTTCATTGCGCCCCCCCTCCCCACATACAATAAATTATATACAATAATATTGTATTTTGAGTATTTTGGCACTAAACCTACACTACAACCTTAATTTCAAACTTTACAAATTACCAAGAATACCGAAATTTATTGACATTTTACAACACCGATCCTCAGCATTGAAAAAACAAGAATTCTATGCTTTTTTATTGCTCTTGCGTCCCGCCATGTCGGGCATTCTCACGGTTTCACGAGAAGTTTCAATTTGTCTGGTCAGCAAAAAATTAAGCTAGGAGCGTGCGCAGATGTGAACAAATGTTTTCTCATAGGGAGAAGGAGAAAGTTCTATGACGCCAATTTCAATTCCAGACAATCTCATTCGAGTCGATCCTTCTATAGTTATTGAATCTATTCTGAATGTGTAAATTATATATATTTTCGTGTAATTGCAATTCACCGTATTAAATATTCACGGCAGCAGACTTATGTAAAATCATGGATAAATTTTTAAGTGTGCGTAAGCGAGCATTAGACGATAGACAAGCATCAACAAGTACACAGATGAGCGTGGCTCCGATAGTAAAATCAAGAAAATATTCTCAAGAATACTTAAATTTTGGGTTCACTAGTACTGAAATAAATGAAGAAGAAAGGCCCCTGTGTATCATTTGCTCAAAAATGTTGGCGGCAGACAGCATGAAACCTAATAAACTTAAACGACATTTGGAAACGCTTCATAGTGAGTACGTAAACAAACTCAGAGAATTCTTCGAATTAAAATTAAAATCATATGAAAAGCAAAAATCATTGTTTAAAAAAACTTTGTCTGTGAATTAAAAAGCTTTAATTGCCTCTTATAAAGTTTCATATAAAATAGCCAGATGTAAAAAGCCTCACACCTTTGGTGAAGAGCTTATTTTGCCAGCCGCGATTGATATTGTAGAAATTATGTTTGGAGATAATTTTGCAAAACAAATGCAGTCTATACCTCTTTCAAATGATACTGTTGCCCGTCGAATTGCTGATATAGCTGAAGATGTAGAGTGTCAGCTTTTGTCGAAGTTGAGTTACAAATTGTTTTCAATACAACTCGATGAGGCAACAGATAGTAATAAAGATGCTCATTTCATTGCCTATGTTAGATTTTGTGATGATTTGTCAGTAGTAGAAGAATTACTTTTCTGCAAACCAATAGAACTCAAAGCAACAGCACTCGGTTTATTTGCTATTTTAAATGGTTTTGTGAACGAGGCAAACATAGAATGGAAAAATTGAGTCGGAATATGCAGAGATGGTGCTCGTTCTATGTCAGGAAGATTCCAAAGTATTCTAGCACTTGTGAAACAAAAATCGCCTCAGTGCGTCTGGACACATTGCATGATCCACAGAGAAGTTTTGGCTTCCAAAGAAATGAGTCCTGGTTTGAATATTGTGTTAACTACGGTTGTAACCGTAGTAAATTATATAAAAATGAGACCCCTGAAATCAAGAATCTTTTCCGCACTTTGTAAAGACATGGGTGCAGTACATTCAGCATTACTATTTTATTGCGAGGCAAGATGGTTATCACGAGGGAAATTTTTGCAACGTGTTTATGAATTAAGAGAAGAAATCGTTTCCTAGAAGAGGAAAACAGACCGGAAGCTGAGAATTTTCGCAATAGTTTATTTGTGTTGAAATTGAGATACATAGTCGACATATTCGAGAAATTAAATAACTTGAATCTTCAACTGAAAGGAGCAAATACACATATATTGGATACGAGTGATAAAGTTAATGCTTTTTGTAGGAAATTGGAATTGTGGAGCAGAAATTTAAAGCAAGAAAACTAAACAATGTTTGCAAATTTGAATGATTGTATTAAAACTTACAAGGCTGAATAACAACATGTAAAAGTTGTTTTTGTAACAATTGAAAATCATTTAGCAATGCTAGCAAAGAATTTTAAAAAAGTACTTTCTTGCTGACGACAAACTGATATCAAGTTACAAGTGGGTGAGGGATCCATTTCAAAATACTCCCGAAGGACTCTCAATCGAAGAGGAAGAAAACTTCATAGACTTCACGGCAAGCGGCGAAACCAAAAGACAATTTAGTAATAAATCACTCTTTGAATTTTGGGCAGGAGTGGATGATGAGTTTTCTGCACTAAAAACAAGGGCATTTCTCATTCTACTACCATTTTCAACATCTTACCTTTGTGAAACTGGATTTTCTGCGGTGGCTTCTTTGAAGACAAAATATAGATCTCAGCTAAATATAGAAAAAGAACTGAGAGTGTCTATTTCTAGTATTAAACCCTCCTTCGAAAAACTTTGCTCTGAAAGACATTCCCATGGAAGTCACTAATAATTATTAAATTTGTTTTTAATTTAGTAAGTTGTTTTAATTTAATAAGTTAATTACTAAATATGTCGAAATGTATTTTGTTTTGTATGTGTGTGTGTGTTTTTCCTTTCAGTCACTTAATCAATTTTTTTAAATAACATTTTCTCTTGGATATGCTCGCGCCCCCCCATTTGTGTGTTAGCGCCCCCCTAGGGGGACGCGCCCCACAGGTTGAGAATCACTGCTCTACGGGAATAAGCACTCACTTTCCGGCAAAGTCCCCCTAGAAGGCGCAATACCCTAGACCGCATATGTAAAGATAACGTTCTCGGCGAGTGTCACGCGCTCGGGCTTTGTGTTGGGATTATCCTTAAACAAACGGGGAATTAGACATACGCAGCGGACATATCAAGCCTTACACTTGCTTCGTCTGAAGGCAGTCAGTCTGTGGAGTCCAAGTCATCAAGCAATAATAAGTTGAAACACTTTAGAAGAAAAGTAAAAAATGTAGTAAGAGAATATATTGGTTTACATCCTGGGCTGCAAGCATAATGTAGACTTTAATCGCTTTTATGGATTACTTCGATTTTTGCTTTTATTTGTATACATTACAATAAATATTTAATTACATATTGCAACATATAAAGAAAATGGAAATTAAAATGAAATTTATAAAAGCTAATATGTGATTTAAAAATATAATACAGTAAATATATATGTATATACACATACACACAGCCTGCAGCACACATTCTTATAATTACAGTTACAAATAGCAGATTTTACTTTAAAACATAAATCCTCTTTTACCAGTACTCTCAAGTCATAAGTAACTAAAAATAGAAACTTTGGTCAGCATATTCTTTCAAAGCCCTTCCCATACTTTGCGTTCCCAGTAGCATCATTTTGTACGAATTAATGTGTGAAATGAGTAATTTTCTGCAAGACTCTCTCTCGCTTGAATCTTTCTTCCGCTAAGTAAAGATGTCTAGTAGAGACACTGGTTTTAAGTGATTAGCATTCTATTTAATAAAATATTCTGAGCGCCTTCTTGACTTGTGCGATGTAGCTAATTATTAGAAAATGTCAAAAGTTGTCAATGAAGTATTTGCATGAACGTACACGACACATTTCAAAAATATTTAACACAAAATTAAAGATATTTGTGAAGTGTATTTTATATGGTTATTATATATATATATATATATATATATATATATATATATATAT